>JAPKLW010006839.1:0-16399 GCA_026898455.1 Plectranthus barbatus
TTGGTATGATTCACTAGATATCTTTGTATTTCATTCCATTGTATAGTATTGTCGTAGTAATGGCATCAAATATTGCACATAACAACTAAGTTTGAAATTTACGAGTCGAGTCAAAGATAGATTTAGATTAAAATACCTTAATCCAAAAAAAATCTAATCCGAATAGTCTGAAACTCGTGGGACTAAACTTAATATCCGAAATAGGGTTAATTCAATTGACCTGATTAAATATTTTTTTATCATAACATGAATATATTCTAATGCTCAAAAACATAATTCTTAAGCGCCTTTAATGTTATATAATTGTATTGAAGTTAAAACGTAGTTAAATATTAACGAAATGAGAAATCAAATATATTATTATTATTATTGTTTAAATGATACGAATATATACAGATCGTGATATGTTTGAATTTTTTATAAGAGTAATAAAATTAATACTATCTTGTATATTTTTTATTGTTTAGAAGATTTAAAAAAAGAGAGAAAACAGAAAATCTTATAAAATATCAAACACAATAATTCATAATTCTACGAGTCCCACGGAATATTCTAAAAGCCAAAAGATAAGGATTAGGGATAGGATCACGACTTCTCGACCCAAATATATTTCAAATGGAATTACCTCAAACCAAATTGTCAGTGACGGATCCAAAAAAATTTCTCGATGGGGTTGAATATATATATATATTTTTTTGCATTAACTTATTTAACTTAATGTTTTTATATCATATTTTTCCTTATTATCATTCATTTTTTCTTCTATACGAGGGGGCTATATCATAAAAAATCGCATCATGATACTACAAAAACGAAAAAAAATTCGGGCTAACCAGTGCAAATAGTTCAATATATATAATACTACCTCCGTCCCAAAATAATTGTCTGGTTTAAAAATGGCACAGATACCAATGCGAGTAGAGATAAGAGAAATTAATATTTTATTAGTGAGTGTGTATTAATTTTTCATTTTAGGAAAGAGGACAATTGTTTGGGACAGACGAAAAAGGAAAAAAAGACAATTGTTTTGGGACGGAGGGAGTAACAATTATGATCCGAAATCTAATAAATTGATGAGCTAAATATGATGCAAAAATGGTTCCACACATTCATGGGTGGGTGTAGGGGGCCGGCCAGATCGACAATTCTCAACTTGCCAACTGGTGCATTGACATCAACAACACAAAGAGAGTCTTGAAAAGAAGGTTATAATTCCATTAATAATGAAATCAAATATTAGGGCACTTTCCTCAACTCTGCTAAATGGGAATTATATTCCATTAGAGGCGTTGCTCTTTCATGTCATTTCAAAAAAGGTTGCCGGCCGAAAACCATACTTGACTCCAAAAAGATTATATATATTTCTCTAACAACATTAATGAAAACAATCAGCTAAAACTCCAGCTAATTAATAAAGACGACCTACCTTTTCATGCATTCATACGCACCCATATCAAGATATTATAGCTATAATATGAAATAGAATCTTGGTCTCTCTTCATCCTCAATTTTCTCATCCTTTTTCCTTTTATGTCCAGTTTCCTTTTTTCGTCATAACTTGAACGTAAAGATGGTTATCTTATTAAAATATAAAATTACCCTACATAATGGCCATCTTATTTGAATGATGAGAAATGGATCCAATAAAATCGTATTTAAACTCTATGAGACTCAAAGTTTGCATCCCCTTTACATGGTTGTTGAGGAAATTATAAGACGAGACACATGAGAATTCTATATAGAGAAAGGAGAGATCATGTAAAAAAAATGGAGCAAGAAAAAAGAATTAATCATGTTCATTAAATCTGTAAAAAAATCAATGGTTGATATTCAAACAAATAACAACAAAAACACAATCAAGCAACAACTAACGCACAACCAAGCAAAGTTGCAATCAAACAACGACATGAATAATCTCATGAACTCAATTAAACATCTTTCTCATTTTCTCACTTTAAGACATTTCTCTCCAGATCCGTTTCATATATATATATATATATAGTTTAGCAGCCAAGGTAGAAAAACTTTTTGGAAGGGATGGGAGAAAATAATGGTGGGGGGTTCACATCCACCTAAATCTTCAGCAGTATTTAAAATATAATAATGAATGAAGGTCGCATAGAGACTGCTGTATTCCATTCAACGCGAAATCGACATGCAGCTGGCCTGCCCTCCCTCTCTCTCTCTCGGTCGTCTTTGGCTGCCTCCATTTTATATTTAATTCCCTAGCTACCTTGTTTTCCACCACTTTCAAATGCCTGTTTATATCTATATTTAATATTTTCAATAGAGAAGAAATTGAAATGATCATAAAATACCACTCGGACAAAGAGCTGAGTATATATAAACAATTCTAATATGATATGATCAGACCTCTATTTGTATATATATTAAATATAATATATATATATATATATATATATATATATATATATATATATATATATAATATAATAGAAATGCATTTATTGTTAAAGGAAAATTTCGAACTCATCACATTTTAATTATATATAAAATATTTTTACCATTGAATCCACGAAGGCCAGGACTACATAGGTGTTTGCATGCATGCGAGTTGGAGTGTGCTCAGGCACATAATATATGGCGCATGCACACAAGCATTAATTGTTTTAGGCAAAAACTTGTGTTAGGTACGCCTAAACGGTTTAGACTTATCCATACTCAAATAGGTTCACCCATCCCAAATAGGATTTATTAATCCTCAATTATAATATATTAGATGTGTTTAAGTTGGATTAAAGGATAAAACCTGCCTAAACTGTTTAGACGTATCTAACCTGAGACCTTTCTATTATTTTAATTATACGTAGATCGGTCCAAAGAGAGAGTGAACCAGTTAAAATATACTCCAATAACTATAGTTATATATAGTTATAATTTTTTATGAGTGAATTGTAAACATCATTAATTATCATTTATTTATAATTGAGTCTTGTCACAACAAATGGTGTAGCCTTCAATGTTCTTTTTTCCATCATAAGACAAAAGAAGAAAAATCTTATTCTTCAAATGTCAACTGCAATTACAGATTTCCAATTATGACTTCAGTTAATTGTTTCACATTTATGAATTCTTATTAATTATCATCATAAAATTATAGTTACAGTACATATTTCGATTGGATAATTAAGATTGATTTCTAACAATTAATAATCTTGTATATTCTTTTGTTTTAGACAAATTAATTACCAACCCCACAACTTTAAACGTTTCTAATTTAAATAATCCCCACTGCTTTATATACCTAAACCTGCAGCTGAATATTATTGAAAAACAATGTGCCAATAAACTATTAGTGTTGTATATAGTAACGAATTTACATCGAACAAATTAAATTTGGCTCATAATTAATTATATGTTTTTTTGTTTTATATGTTATACTTAGACTTTATTATGCTTAATTGTCAATAATAAATTTTTTTTTATCTCAACATTCGATGTGATCAATTCAAGGATTCAAATTTATCCTCAATTCAGCTTGCAATGTTGAAAATATGTTATCTGTGTTTAATAAGTCATGAATTTGAATTTTAATGGAGACATCTGGATGAATGAAGTGAATTTTAAATTAATTCATTATATTTTTTTTTTTGAAAAAAAAAAACATTCTTTATTTAGGATATACTTCAGGCCCTTAAACTACTTGAGGGCTGAGACGCACATACCTATAATCTTCTCATTTTTCGGAACGATTATAGGAGTTGCGCACATATTCAAACTTAGTCTCGGAATGATCTTGAATGCTCGGACCACGATCTCATAATGAAATTATGACCCTTATAATCTAAGATAAATAGCTCTCCACCGTCAAATAATAATTTTTACGCTCTCACACACTCTATTTCTAAAGCTAGAGTTATTGTATTTCAAACTCTTATTCACATTAATTCAACTCTAGGCTTTACTTGTTGCTCATCCATTAGAATTTCTTTTTTGCTATTCTCTTGCATAAATCATCCACAATATTAATGGCTGATTGTTTTATGCAGCCATAGATTCGAATAAAGTTGGGGACTCCCGCTTAATAATATACTCTAATTTATTTATTTTTTTTTAAAAAAAATAGATTAATTGTAACTAAGATAGCGCTTACGAAAATGACTTCATTTGCATTCCGTTGGTTCAGATAAGGCCCTAAACATACATGAAAATCTCAATAACCAACACCCAACAAAGAGAAAAAAAAAAAATTTAAATAAAAAACAGCAGCTTGATCAGTTGGGCCGCGACGAACTATCTATATACATGCCATCTTAAGAAATTCATTAATTTTAATTACCATTATTTAGTATTTAATATTCAATAATTAAAAGATATATGAATTTAATCAAGCTTCGTGGGGGTAGAGCCGGACTGGGAGGCCCTTGGCCGGAATGGGCATGGGATCCACCACTATCTTCTCATCGGGAATCATCTTCTCCCACTTGAATTTCTTCACCAGATGGTGCATGAACACCAGAATCTCCAGCCGCGCATACTCCTTCCCCGGGCACATCCTCGGCCCCCCGCCGAACGGCACGAACGTGTACGGCGCCGGCCCCGACCCCTCGAACCGAGACGGGTCGAACTTCTGCGGCTCCGGGAAGAAGTCTGCGTTTTTGTGCGTCGAGTTTGCGCTCCAGTATAGCTGCACCACAATCAAGATTCAATTTTTAATTTACTCATCCATTTCATGATCGATGGAAATTTCTGTTTTATTTTATGATATGGAGCTAGCTGGCGTTGAAAATTATATTATTATTACCTTCCATCCCTTTGGAACGGAGAAGCCGTTGAAAGAGAAATCGGCAATGGCTTCTCTGAAAGCACCCTGCAGCGGCGGCGCCAGTCTCAGCACTTCGCATGCAACGTTCCATGAATATTTCATCTTCTGCAAGTCGTCCCAGTTCAGCATCTCCCCCGGCGCCTTCGATTTCGCGATCTCCATTTGTTCTATACATTATATCGTAATCGTTAGTTTATGCTCTTTTTACGTATGAATTAACAAGGGTTTTAGACTTTTAGTTTAGTTGAGTCTTGAACCTTGGTAGACGGCGTCGTAGACCTCCGGCAGCTCGGCGAGGTACTTGACGATGAAGGTGCAGGCGGAGCTGGCGGTGTCATGGCCGCCGATGAGGAGGCCCAAGATCTTGTTAGCAATATCCAACTCATGCATGAATTTTCCATCTTCGTTGGAGGTGAGCAGCATGTGGGAGAGGATGTCCTGCGTCGGCGACGCCTTGCCCTCGGCCAGGTCGAGCTTCCTCTGCTTGATGATGGCGTGGAGCTCCTTCCTGATGTAGGCGGAGGCTTTGATCCCCTTGTTGAAAGGGGTCCCGGGCAGGTCAATGGGGATGGAGATCAAGCCGGAGGCCAGCAGGTTGAACGGCGCCGCGAACTTCTCCACCATGGCCGGATCCTCAATGCTGACGAAGAGGCGCAGCGCCAGCCAGAAGGTGTAGTTCTTGGCGAGGGGGAACACCACCACCTCCTTCTTGTTTTCCCAGCCGTCGGCGAAGTGCCTCCGGGCGATGTGGTCCATGATCCCGACGTAGCGGTGCAGCGCCTCCGGCTTCAGGAATTGGGGAAGCATCTTCCTCATCTTGATGGCCTCCTCCTTGGAGGAGGTCTGGTTCGGGTTGGGGAAGATCTTGTCGACGGAGCTCGGCCACCATGCTTGCACGAGCTTGTTCTCGTTGGAGAAGAGGAACTTGTTGCCGGCGGAGCCGCAGAGGACGGCGGCCGGCTCTCCGAGAAGATGAGTCCGGAAGATGTGGGAGGAGTACTTGGCCATCCGGTCGAAGATGAACTTCTCCGGGTGGCCTTTCCAGCCGGTGGAGAGAAACTCGAGGCTCTCTCCGATCACCGGCCAGCCAGTCTTGCCCGGAGGTAGGGCGCCGGAGCCGGGCTTGGTTTTGTAGAAGAGGAGGTGGAGGGAGAGGAAGACGAAGGAGACGAAGAGGCAGAGGAGGGAAGCATAGAAGAACTCCATGCTTGCTTTGATAATTTGTTTGTGTGATGATAAGTTTGAAATTTCGTGGAGTATATATAGAGAGAGAAAGAGAGAAGCGTTGGAGTCAAAATTGACGTGTGAGTATGGTGATTGGTTGAGAGTATTTCCATTGAATATTTTACTTGAAATCAAAGTCAAGTGAGATCGTAGCTGGCCAGATATTTATATTTAACTACTAAAAAAAAAAGATATTTGTATTTAACACAACGTTTACCTCTAGTAAAAATATATAAAACATGAAAAATTAATAATATAAATATAAATAATAGTAAATATTGATTATGATAAATTCTATATAATTATTACTTGAAATCAAGCATTTGGGAAAGATATTTATAAAGAAAAAAGATTATAAGTGCGCAAATTGAACGTGACAGAAATGGTGTGCTAGTAGAGTGTGAAAAACATTAATGAATTAAAGTAGGAAAAATAATGTGGAGTATATGAAAATTGAAAGAGGTGACATTACTGTTGAAAAAAGGCGCCTCCCTTAGTGGACTTAGTCATCCTTGTACGGTTGTGGTATGACTATGAACCAACTCCGAAATTACTCAAATATTACCTTTCAAATTAGAAAATAAAAAATACAAATTACTAAAATTTATTATTATTATTTTGAACTGAAATACATCTATTTGAATTCACACATTCAAGTATTTTTTAGGAATCGAGCAAAAAATAATTTGCTCAGGACTGAAAAATATGCATTTTTATACGGAATTGACTCATTTGTGCGAAATTTAGCATATTTTGAATTGATGCAATTTTTTTTAATCATAAACACTCAAACGTATACATTCCACATAACAAAAATTGATTCGATACGCTGCATTTTTGCTGATTATTTTTTAAGCATTTTTGAACTAAACATTTAATCAGTATCATATTTAGCATCGGTGATCGTTGTTGTGGTAATTAACTGTGGGATGCAGCATAAATAAATGAATGGTGGAATATTAAACTAGCACGTGAAAAAGGACAAGTGGTAATTTCTTATCGAAATAATTTAAGAATGAAAATGTAAGATCTATATAACTGAGTGTGGATTCCAAAACATGCTTATGTGTGAAGATTGGTGTCTCGATTTAATGATTTTTTTTGAATTTGTCGATTTTTTTTTTATATATAATTGATGAACATGTATGATTTCTTTCAATAATAAGATCTCATGATTTCTGCATTTGCTTTTGAGGGTTCCTGATTGCTTATTTTCGTTCTTTGCTTCGAAAGTGAATTTCTTATTCCACAACACTCATTATTAATTTATTTGGTTATTTGAGATTACTTTAACCTTCTTTTTATTATTATTATTATTATTATTATTATTATTAAATTTGAGTAAAACTAAACAGCTTATTATTTCCAGGAGTACTCATCCCTTTAATTTATTGCTAGAGCCCGCCGTCACGTGTCTGTCAAATGTCATGCAAATAAACATCATTTAAATAATACTTTATGTTATCTATAATATTAATACATATACCAAGTTGTAACGCCCCCAACTGACCTTCCCAATTTGGAGCCACGATATTTCAGGTTTTGACTATCAAATCTCAAGAATAATAAGCGGAAGACTTAAATATAAAATAGATAAAAGCATTCTCAAAAAGGTACTTCGAGACAAATCATTTAAAACATAATCCAAAGTTTAGAAACTTAAAAGGGAAGGGAAAATATTCAGAGAGTGTAGCAGCGTGTGTGTAGCGTGATGGTGACATGTATATGAAGATACATGTCACAGGATCTGTACAATTTCTTCAAAAACCACTTATTCTTTGCCAGCTTACACCCGCTACTTCCATCCCAGCTGCTTAACCTGCACGTTTTAGAAATAACGCGAGGGCTGAGTACTTTCGTACTCAGTGAGAAACATGCCGAAAACATACATTATATAGAAACATGCTATGCAACTCACACTGCTAAACATGGGGTTTTGTTGAAAGAACCGTGTCAGCTAAAACATTTATTTTGCACACGCTATGTTAGGTGCTATCATATCTGTTTCAGTGTCATTTAACTTTGACACACGTTTGATCTGTTTCAATAATTCATCATAAGGTTCTCTCGCCTTAGATGTTTGGGCTCGCTCACCCTTTTATTGTACATATAATTCATTCTAAGGTTCGCTCGCCTTAGAGGATCGGGCTCGCTCACCCTTTTCATAGATAGATAATTCATCATAAGGTTCGCTCGCCTTAGATGTTTGGGCTCTCTCACCCCTTTTAATTCATACGTGGATTTGCAAGGTTAGCACAAGCAACCATCAGATTTGGTTTCATATCTCTCAGTTAAGCACTCTGTTGATGGGAATCAACCAGAGGAACAGTTGTAGGACATAAAACAAGCATAGCAGTTTCATTTTAAGAATAAAACCATTTTCACACAATTTGAAAAGTAAGAGCACGTATTGGAGTTTTTACTGAAATAGTTTCCCACCTCGTTCTCGGCTTTTGGCTAGATGTCTTTAGCTAGAATGAGCTCACTCGATCCTTGCTTTCAATTTCCTACAATCAGGGTTCTCGGGTCAGAACGATATATCTGGAATAATATACCTTAATTGTAAACAAACAGAACTCGAAAGGACTAGGATAGAATGACAATTCATAGCAATTCAAGCCTCTGTGTCGACCGACAGGGATTTGTGTCGGTCGACACACCTTGGGTCGACACAGGTTAGAATCAGTCGACTTACTCGGGTCGACATAGTCGATATCGACCTTCCCTGTCGATCGACACACTTCCCGTCGATCGACAGGTTCGGCTCGACTCGCATCCCTTCGACCAATATACCTGTCGATCGACGCACCTCTTGTCGGTCGACAGGTTCGTCTCGATCCCCCCTTCAATCGACCAACATCCCTGTCGATCGACACACTTCCTGTCGATCGACAGGTTCGTCTCGACTCCCCCCTTCAATCGACCCCTCTGTCGATCGACACACCGCGTGTCGACCGACAGAGGTCGTCTCCCTCACGGGTTCGCCGGAACTGAACCTGCAACTCGCGAATGTAAGATTTAATTTGGATTAAATCTTTTATTTGGACAAATATATATATATAATATCTAATATATATTGCTATTATAATTAATGTATTATTTAAAGATATATTCATGATTTTGTGAGGGGTCAAATTGTAAATATCAGATAATTGATTCATTAAATCAATTATAAATTCAGTCTGGTCCCCAAGAAACGGAACGTACTTCAGTTTTCTTTTCCCCGTCAGAGAAGACATTCGAGAGGTATTCCGTATTCTTGGAAGATCAACTGTAATTCAACTGCGATTCAAGATCTTCAATTATGACTTCAGGTTAGTGCTTCCGCGTTTATGAATTCTTAGTTTATTATCATAGAGTTATAATTAGGGAATTAATCTGGATTGATTTAAACCCTAATTATTGGAAAATTTATTTCTAACCATATCTCTCTATTTACAAGTTGGGTAAGGAATAATCGAATTCTTAAATGGTTCTACCTCCGTCCCGTGCAAATTGACATATTTCTTTTCTGCATGAGAATTAAGGACTGTAAGTGTAAGTAATATTTTATTGTTGAGTGTGAAAAAATTTTCATTTTTAAAAATGTGTCAATTCGGTTGGGACGCCCGATTTGGTAAGTGTTACAATTCGGGCGAAACGGAGGGAATATATGATTTATCCCCCTCTAGCGAGAAGTTGTGAAGAAAAAAAAGAAACCGGAGATAAAAGAAGAACAAGGTAATAAGGGAGTGAAGGATGATCCATAGTAGTTTTTTTAGTTTTATTCAATTTTTGTATATCTTTTATATGGTAAAATCTAATGTAGTCTCCTTATGAAAAATTTATATAGTTCAGCAATTTGAAATACAAATAATGTGAGGGTGTGTTAAATGCTCAATTAAAGATAATGATTTGAACCACTTTATAATAACATTGTGATATTTCTTTCCTTACAAACTAATTTTGTAAATAAAAGTTGGATACTAAGAAATATTTTATATTCAGTTTAATTAACATACATCTTTATACGCGGTATAGTATTTTTACATGAATGATGAAATTAAAATATTTTAGATCAAGATCATTAGGTCATGATTTTAACATAAAATATTAATTTAGTGCAACTTGTATGAGTTAGAAACATATCATGCAAATGTTATCATTGAACCTACGTACGTTCATAAAATATAAAATAATTACATATCCTCATTATTTATTATTCCTTTTTTTAAAAGTCAAAAATCAGTAGTTGAGATATCAACTCCATCATCATATTTCATTATATAATATATATGTCACGTGATTTGTTGGGCAGAATCCGTAGCATAAATATTGCTACAAATATAATTATTTCGCCTAATTAGGAGACAGTTAAAGCTCTTTTCCCTCATCGAAATTCATGCATGTGCCGACGTTACGTGGCTATAAATTATCTCATTAAATGAAGCAATAGAATATAATCTAAAAATCAGACACGTACTATATAATTTCTCTTTCAATATCGATATTATTTACATTTGTCTTAACGGAACATGATATATGAAGAAAAAAGAATAAAAATAAAATGATATTTGCTATTATATTTTGTGGTGTTATGTGAGGACACAACTATCATATTTGTGGATGCGACGTTGCCTCCATTTTGATTTAGGTAATAATAAATCGACAATTATTCAATGTAATATTGACAAATGTTAGGTCATAAACTATATTTTAGTATTTATCAAAAAATAAATACGAGGATAGCCCTGCCTTTTTCTTGCCTATTGGAGTGAAACTTTTAGATGCTGGATTGACTATAATAAAATTTTAAACAATTAATATAATGTACACAAAAGTTAGTTATTTTTCAAAAATACCCTCACTTTTTCCTATATAATAATATATTTTTCAGTTTAGTATATTTGTATGAAATCGCCACCTTATTAAAATAATCATCAAGTTGAAAATAATATATGGAAAAACTATGAAAAATACCCTATAATATTGGTCAACTATGAAAAATATCATAATGTTTGATTTTTCTTGAATTATACCCTAAAGTTTCATTTTGCCCACTAAAAATACTCTTTACTATG
This sequence comes from Plectranthus barbatus, assembly GCA_026898455.1. Classification (NCBI taxonomy): domain Eukaryota; kingdom Viridiplantae; phylum Streptophyta; class Magnoliopsida; order Lamiales; family Lamiaceae; genus Plectranthus; species Plectranthus barbatus. The sequence continues at coordinate 11,071 of JAPKLW010006839.1, forward strand.
AAATATATCATAAATTTCTCATATCATTGAATTATACCCTAATGTTTGCTTCTGTCAATTAAAAATACCCTACGTCGCTAACGGTGTTAAAATTTTAATACTACAATATATGCCATATATATACCAAAGAAATGGAAATTTCACACATTATTTAATTTATGATTCATAAAAATTTTAACATCAAATCAAATATTAGTAGGGATGTCAATTTAGCCCGAAACCCGCGGGTTGGCCCAATTAACCCAAGCTAAAATAAGGGTTAGGGTCAAAATATTTTAGCCCGAAAAAAAATAGTCCGAATAGTCTTAGACCGAATAACTCGAAGCCCGAAACCCGATGGGTTGGCGCGATTAACCCGGTTACTTTTTTATTAATATATCTATCATAATTATAGTACTGAACTTTACTTTTGATATTTAAGATCATATATATTAATTAAATTTTAAGTTATATTATTGTATTTAGTTCAAATAGTATTCAATACATAGTTAAGTTTATTTACTTACGAATTTAAAATATATTTAAATATTGCTAAAATTAAAAATAATATATTTTTAATAGTTAAATTAATCATTATATAAGAGTTTGAGATGTATTTTGAATTTTTTTATAAGAGAAAAGTAATATTTTGTTTATTTTTTATTATTTAAAATATTAAAAGAGTGAAAATGTATTAAAAATAAAAAATAATTAATAAATTCATTGGCCCGACGAGTTAGCCCGAAAACCGACTAGTTAGGGTTAGGGTCAACATTTTTTAGCCCGAAAAAATTTCAGCCCGACCGATTTGACCCGGACCGATTAACCTGCAGCTCGATAGGGCTGACCCGAAATCCGACGGGTTAGCCTGATTGACATCCCTAAATATTATGGTATAATTCAGTGATAAAGAAAATATTGGGGTATTTTTTATAGTTTAGGGTATTTTTAATTGACAAAATGTAACATTAGGGTATAATTCAAGGAAGGAGAAATAATAGGGTATTTTTCATAGTTGACCAATAGTTTAGGGTATTTTTTATAGTTTTTCCAATAATATATTTACATTTTCTATTTATATTACGATGATTTTAAAACAATTGAAATTACTTCAAGAAAATAACTAAAAATAATATTTATCAACTCGTAATCGACTTTCATCCAAATTCCAAACCTATATTCTTAGTCTCAAATGGTTTATTTAAGAATCTAATCTTTTCTTAAATAAATGGAATTTTACTAAAATAAAAGAAATTGAAAGGTACTGATCCTCTCACAGCTCTCGATTTTATTTAATATTGGAAATGGTGAATGGGAATTTTTTATTTTATTATTATTCCTGTATTTTCTAGATTTCTTATTTCATTTTTAATCGTTGGTCGCAAGTGAAAATTTTTAATTACTTCAAATAGTAGGTCAAATATAAGGGTTTATGGGGAACTTCACATTTTTATGGCTAATTATTGAATGTGTTTATAATATTGGTTAATGATTTTAGATAGTTAAAGTCTCTATTTAGATAAGTCACAATTTTTTAGATTTTGGGCAAATCGAAGGGTCATGTCGCAAAGAGTCGCTGTGGTTGATTTAATTACTCCCTCCGTCCCACAAAATTAGTCCCATTTGCCTTTTTTATCCGTCCCATCTAATTGTCCCATTTCCTAAAATGGCAAACTTTTTTACACTCATCAATAAAATATTAATTCCACTACACTCACTAACATTGGTTATCGTGCCAAAACCAAATGGGACTAATTATATGGGACGGAGGTAGTATGATTTATTTTTTTTGCTGTTAACGAAGTGTAATAAAGTAGATTGATTTCGAAATATTTTAATATTATTGAAAATCTATATTTTTAAAGTAAAGAACTCCTTTTTTTTTTTTTTTCCAACGATTGTGGCCCTATATCACTAATTCACTATTGGCATTCAATTATTCTGTCGACGAATTCACAAATCAGGAATTTATTTTTCAAGGGTGATTTGTAAGTAAGTTTCAGCTGATCAGCAATGATGCATTAGAAAAAAGGTAATTCTAAACACAGCCACAATTTTACTCAACACAACTTCATTCACATTTTAATATATATATATATATATATATATTTATATATATATATATATTACTATTTTACCCTTTTTAAAATATAATTATATTTTCTCAACATAGCCACAAATTGAGTAATTCTAAATACAACCATAATTTCTCAATATAGCCTATTAATTATTATTATAAAAACAAAATTATTAATAAAAATTATTATTTTAACCTCAATTTTTAAAATCTACAAAAAAAATAAAAATAAAAATGAGAAATTAATAGGCTATATTGAGAAATTATGATTGTATTTAGAATTACTCAATTTATAGCTATGTTTAGAAAATATAATTATATTTTAAAAAGGGTAAAATAGTAATATATAATATTTTAGAATGTGAATGAGGCTGCATTGAGTAAAATTGTGGCTGCGTTTAGAATTACCCTTAGAAAAATTCTTGTTCGAGATATAATGGTAAAAACACTTTATTTATAATTAAAAGATGAGTGAAAACACAAAATAGCCATTTTGGCTATAACACATATTCATTTTAGCCAATATTATGCACATCTCACGAATATAGCCAAAAGTACGTTTTTCAGATTGGTGTCATACCTTTTCAGGTTATTTGAATCATGAGATTTGACAAAAAAACATAAAAATATATATATACATAAAAATGTCGGGGGACCGAGTGCGATCGCATTTAAATTTCGGAAAATGTAATAAAATAATTTTCTTGAAAATTAAATGAAAAAAAAATAAAAAATTGTCGAGTGCGACCGAGTGCGACCCCGAGTGCGACTCGAGTGCGACTCGCTGTCGACACGTGAATTCGAGAAAGGGGCCCACTCGGTAGCGACTCCGAGTGCGACCGAGTGCGACTCGGTCAAAAAAAATTAAAATATTTAAAGGGTCAATTAAACCCTAAATTGGTCCCCCCCCAATTCGCAGTCGTTCATTTTTTTGTCAAGAAACTGAATCGCAATCGTTCGAAGTCGTCTCTCTAGCCAAACCGCCGGCCGTCGAGCTCCTCCGCCCGTCTAGCACCGTCGCCGTCGCCGTCGCCATGGCAGATGGTTTTGAGGTTATTAACTAAATTTGAATATTTGTTTTATATATGTAGTTAAATTCGTAGAATATGTGTGTTGTTAATTTGTTTAATTGTGTTTATTTTTGGATTTATATTGTTGATAAATGTTGAATTATTTAAGATATTTTTGATGGAAATTGTTTGTGGTTTATTAGGTATATATTGATTTATATTTGTGGTTTATTCGTGTAAATGTTGGATTTATATTTGTTGTTTATTCGTGAATTATTCATGAAAATGTTGGATTTATTCGTGGATTTATTTATTGAATTATTCGTGTAAATGTTGGATTTATATTTGTTGTTTATTTCAAGAAATTGTGTTGTATTTTGATTTTGTGGTTAGTTGGAATTTTTATAGTTTTTATGGTTAATTTATCATATTTTAATTGTGATGGTATTATATGTGCAGATTGAATGGATTAGACGTGACTTACATGGTGCATCTAGTAAAATTAACTTATGCACTAAAGTTTCGGTATTAGATCACATAGATGTAACATTACGGTCTGTAGGAGGGGGGCAGTTAGTAGAACAGTTTAAGAATGGACCTTTTGGGAAATTATTAAATTGGAAAAAGCAGGGTCCAAGTGCATCTCAAGCACTTTTAGAATTATTCAGTTACCAAATTAGATCTCCCAACCCACATGAGTTATGGTTTTTAATTGGTCGTCAGCCTATTAGATTCTCGGTGACGGAGTTTGCTCTAGTGACTGGTTTTATGTTTGGATCTAGTAGTTTTGATGTTGCTGGACAGTATGACCCATCTAGTACTACAGTGTATGTACAGTTTTGTGGTGGTAGGTCTATTAGTGCGAGGGATTTGTTAGGCCTATTCAAGGATACGAAAGTAGATAAAACTAGACATGACTTGTACTTAAAGGTGGCTAATCTTCTAGTATTATGGTACTTCGTACTTGGGTATTCGGAGAAGCGCAAGATAGAGCCCTGGATGTATGAATTACTTGATAGGTGGGATATTTGGTGTGGATTTCCATGGGGTGCATACGCGTATCAGTCTTTACTTCATTATATCGCGTATGTTCCCACCACAGTTGCTGAACTTGGTCAAAGCTTTCATCTCGGTGGACCGATCTGGGCTTTGCAGGTAAATTATTTTTAACTTTTATTGAATCATTGTTGCGAGATAATTTTAATTAACTAGGACATTTAATTGTGTAGGTGTGGTCTTACGAGGCCATTCCGAAGCTGGCAGCTGAATGTTGTACAGTCAATACGCCGATTGTCTTTCCAAGATTTTTGAATTGGAAGTTTAGCAGGCCAGAGGTTAAGAATTGGAGTACTTTTTTTGCTGATCCGAATGTAAGTAATTTCGATAAATATTTTTAGATTTTTAAATATATTTACTTACAATTGCGTTTCTTATTGCAGCTGTCATCCTTGCCTTTTTTATATCCTACTGCTGACGAGGAGCGCACTGCATATTATTTGTCTAGTCAGCAAGAGAATCCCATTGGCGTTGCATTTCACATGCCTGAGAATCCAGTACGCCCAACCAGAAGACGAGATGACGGTCTCCCTGTTCTGTTTCGTCGAGCAACCCATGCAGGAGGAAGTGGAGATGGTGATGATGGGCGACATGATTATGAGAGGCCTCATGCTGATTTTGGGTCTACTGCTGGTCATGAGGATGTAGGGCATGACGATGATGATGATCAGGGGCAAAATTTGGGTGGAGGGCCTCATGAGGGAGGACATGAGGAGCCACATGACTCCAGAGGATCTCGTAGGCGCAGTCGTTCGACCCGACATGGTTCTTCATCCAGTGGGTCCTCTGGTGATTATAGGAGATTTCGTGGATCACGAAGATTGTTTGCGATGATCCGAGATGCTGTTACTGCTGCGGTGAATGCTGCAGTTCCCGCTGCGGTTGATCGTGCATTCCGTACCTATGGATGTAGACGAGATGATGTTGGCGAGTCTAGCCAGAGTAGGAGCCGGAGACGTGAGATGGAGAGGGTGCCGGATCAGGTTCCGGAGCAGGACCAGGATCAGGATCAGCCGCCAGTGCGTGAGCACCGCAGGCATAGTTCAGTAGAGACTGGTCGGCGTAGCAGGTCCAGTTCGGCTGGTCATGAGCGTCGCAGACATAGTTCGGCGCAGCCACTTGATATACCCTCTCCGAGCGCTTTTGGGATACCCGGGACTACAGCTACTCCGAGTCAGTTCGCTATACCCGAGATTTCAGCCCCCCC
>JAPKLW010006841.1:0-16396 GCA_026898455.1 Plectranthus barbatus
AAATGGGGGTGCCCGTAAGCTAAACTGGAGATGTGGTTGGGGTGCATCGGACTGCAGGCCCTGACATCGCCGGACCCGAGGGGTGGGATGTTACATTAATATGAGATGAGAATTAGTTCTTTATTTTAATAAAAGATTGATCGCAGATTGATAGTGAAATTCTTCGCTAATAAAAACTTTTATACATAAAATATTTATAGCTTAGATATTTCAAAGAGATGATTATAATTTGTCGTATAGTTAAAAAAGAAAGAAAAAGTCGTCAAATGCCACGCTTACTACTTGCTACGCTTTTTCCTTCTCTTATTAAATGGCTTTCATTTTATTAACTCGTTTCAATACCTATTCCCATTTAACTTTCTACTTTTTTTTACTAGATCCTATTTCATATTCAATTCCTCCATAATTTCAATCTACGTAAATATTTTAGTAGATTTGATGTTAAAAAATCACTATATGTCTCTTTATATATTTATATATTTAATTAATGATTCATATTAAAACATGAAAATAATTTACTGTATATTTTTGTGTTATATAGTATATTTAAATGAATCGATCATTGACTTGACGTGACGAGTTTAAGAGATCAAATTCATTTTTAATATATATTTAAATTTAGCATCAAATTTCATCTCTTTAAATATATTATTTTTAGCATCGAATTTTGTTTCTTCGTATTTGACCATGATACCCTAACATTTACATAATTCAATGGATAAGGCTGCCAAGTAAGAAGCATGTAATTAGTTGGCATAAGTTTGACGCCTTTTACATTTATCCATAAATTATTCGCATATTTAATAGAAGTTTTTCGTTTTGATTCATGCATGATACGTCGTTTTGTGAACATAGAAATACCTAATGTACCAACTTTAAAAATATCTCTAATAACAATCATTCAACCACTTTAATATTTAATTAATTTCTCTATCTTCTACATTATCAATATCATTTCAACCCAGCCACAACAGTTTTACATACTTTATTAATGTGAAGCACTATTGGCCTTCAATTTTAATCGAAACCCAAGATTGTAGGTTGGTTTTATGGATTGGAGCTTGGGTCGGGTTTTGCAGATTGGGTTTCTGTTGGAACGATTTCTACCCGAACCCATCTATATATCAGTGATCCGGTTTGCCGCGACTTTTTTTTATTTGAACCCTAACCTTAATCGCCACACTCTTCTCTCTATAAACGCTCACCCTTCTCTCTAACCTCCCTCTCTCTGTGATTAGAGTTTTTGTCCGATGAGTGTTGCTGTGAGTGTGCGGGTCTAAGCCTAAGTAGCCTCACTCTCTGATCCAAACAGTCCCAGAAATCTAGAAGGCAAGGTGTCGGCTCGCCTCCACAATTAAGCAAGGTTGTTGGGTATCAACGGGGGAGGTTGTCGGTGTTCATCCTCGCCTTCACCGTGGTTCAGTCCCGAGTGAAGTTGATCGCTACAACACTCTTCCCTTTTAGTACTCCAAGTTCAACCAAAAGCCCGCAAAATTGAACAAGAGAAAACTTAGAAAATGAGGCTTAATACAAGTACCCTTACCTGTGAAGCCTGCTGCGAGGCAGCCACAAAGAAGAACCAGCAACGAGTGGAAGCAGCAAGTCGGCAGCGAGAGGAGAGTGTGGTTGCGACTGGACTGAGATGCACGAAGCTACGAGAGGGTTGTAGAAGACAACAATGCAGAGAGATGCACTGCAGCGGTATGATGGAGCAGCGGAGTTATCGGCTCAGATCGCCCATGCTAATAACCCGTTCAACATCAATCGAAGTATGCCTATCATAGAGACCACAAAGGAGAAGAGAAGTACTCATCGACAGATACTACGAGATACTACCAGGAGCTAGTAACACGAAGCACACAGATAAGCCCTCACTTAAACCCACCACCACAAAGAAGGCACGAAGAGGAAGGAAGCACGAAGGAGCAGCGGGGCTGCAAGACAAATGGGAGGGGAGGGTTTTTCATGCATCTTTAGTTTTCTTCTCACTCAAAAACTCTCGACACACTTTTTCGGTGAGGGTAAATTTATGATGGATTTTGTATACTGAAAGCATTTATTACAATGTGTATACAACGGTTTATTTCTCCTATCTGTTAACAATCGTACATGTATGAACAATGATATCCTCTTGTCTCACCGATAGGGACGATCATACGGTGTGTTGTAGATCGCAGAAGACAGTATGATCACTTGACCTAGTGAGACATAAACATGATCACAGCCGAGACAGCGTATGAGGATACGTCTGTCCGGATGGCTGCGGCATTGTCAGAATAAGTAGTTTGTCTTGGTTACTTGACATGCTGGTACGCAGAGGTGGCGTATTGATGGACCGCAGTGAGATATATTCGTCTGTCTGACATCAGCGAATAAAAGATCTCGTTATATTGATTGAGTCCAAACCCTAACAAAGGTTCAGGGGTTTGCACGGGTTGACTGTTGCTTTGACTTGCCATGGTGGAGAGCCAACACAACGTGCTTGTATATCCGCATCTTGGGTAACAGCAGTTCGTGTAGTACAGCCTGAGACTGAACTTAGGTAACCATATCCGAGTAATAGGATGGGGACATTCCCTGAGGAGCTCAATAACATTCATCGTGCCAAAGTCCTGCAGGCTGATTAAGTTCAGGCACGAGTGATAAGGTTTGAGTGGTACTACTCAGGAATTATAAGATATTAATTAATTGTAGTTAGAGCTTGTTAGAGGCTCCGATTAATTAATGGATGTCCGGTAACCTTAAATATGGGGATTCTCAATTAATGCAACCCGTTCTCACAACGTGGTAATAAAGGGGTAGGTCAGTATTAATTCTGTGGTGAAAAAGAATTAATATTAATTAATTAATTGTGTCCTGAGTTGTGGACATGGGAATTAATTAATTTATAGGCCCACTTTATTATTTGCATTAGGTCCCAGGTCTGGCCCAATAAGTGTGCTAAATTGAGCCCAGGAGCCCATTAGGGTTTTATAACCCTAGGTCTATAAATAGATCTCTCACTCTCTGAAACCCTAGCCACTTCATAACACAATTTGAAAAACCCTAGATCTAGAGAGTGAGAGAGGGCGCGCCGATTTCAAGGGAGAAGGAGGAGAATTTTCGAATTCTGGTCCTGCTCAAGCCACAGATCTACGGAGTCCTCACCAGTAGTAGATCTGAACAGCACCGGGACACAAATCTGAAGACCTGATCTGGAGAACAACGAATTTCTTCTTTCCCTTTCTTTATTTTTGAATTTGTTCTTGAAATTAGGGTTGCTAATTTCTGTTTCCGCAGACAAATTCGATTTGCGTGGTTGAATTGAAGTTTGGAATTCAAACGCAAAAGATCGGTACAGACCCTACGGAATTACGGTAATCTCTCAATCCACAATCTCGTATTAAATTCATAGGAGCATGCTAGGTCTTTGAGTAATTTAATTGTGAGCAATATCCATAGATCCGATCCGGTTCATTTGGTTTTGGTGATTCAGTTCACGGTAAAACCCTACAATTTATTCACAATTTTGTGAAATAAAATAAGGTAATGTAGGTTAAATTGTGGAATGGGTTGGGTAGGAGTAATGAGTAGTGGGTTGGGACTTAATGGGCCTATATTTTCCAACATTCTCCACCTTAGGCCCATTGATGGCACACTACGATTTCAGACGGATTGGCTAGGACTTAAATCATCATTGCCGATTCTGGTACCCCATGGTACCAATACCTGCACAGTCAAAAGAGACAAGAAACACGAAGACACTAAGCAAACAGGGTTAGAACGTGCAGACTAACCAAATCACAAAGCAAATACAAGCTCCACTTAGAACAGAGCAGCACACAGACCACAAAGCACAAAGAAAAGCTAGCAAACAGAACATAGGACAAATAACACAAAGCCACGAAGCACACAGAGATTCACGAAGAAATATCATCACAGAGACTCACAAAGCAAGAAAACACAAAGTACAAAGGCACACAGAAACAACACGAAGCTCCACCTCAAACTAAAGGCACCTAGTAAACATCTCCTATAGTCTCTTCATCTACCACCACATTAGCTTGTTTACCCTTGTTTTGCTTAAGAGGTTTGGGACAGTCTTTCACATAGTGACCTAACTCACCACAGCTATAGCATCTCCTAGAGTCCTTAGATCACCTCACACTTCTAAAGTTCCTCTCACCACTAGAGCTAGAAGCATGTTTCTTACTAGGGTTCATATCCCTAACTTGCATGACTTTCTCTTCAGAACTATTCTCCTCACTCTTAGCAAGTTTTAATTCTCGCTCTTTGCTATTAAGCCCATTAATTACAGTATCTAACGTCACAGAGTCTCTACCGTACTTAATAACATATTTAACATTAATGTAAGAAGTAGGGATAGCATTTAGCAAAGCCAAAACACTATAGTTATCAATGGTCTCATCTCCAGTTAGTCTGATATCCTGGATCAACTTAGTAAATTCATCTAAGTTCTGATCTATACTCTTATTCATGTCTAACTTGAAAGTAAAGAACTTCTTTAAGAGGAATAACTTATTGGGTAAATAACTATCAGTATATAGCTTATTTAACTTATCCCACATATTTTTAGATGAATCTAAGACTCCCACTTTCCTTAAAACATAATCAGACAAGTTGAGCACTATAGCGGAACGAGCAAGTTCATTCATATCAGCTTCCTTATCAGCAGTTTCATTAGTAGCATAAGAATGATCCACAACTTTAAATAAACGTTGTTGAATTAAAACACATTTCATCTTCTCTTTCCAAATGTTAAAATCCATTTTTCCATCAAAGGGGACCATCCCAACCGAATGAGAAGATTACCTGCTTAAACACACAAAAAGAACAAACAACAGAGCATAAAGAAGCAACGGAAACACCAAGATCACAAATACCCCTAAAATCAACTAACAACAACAAAGATCCTAAGCCTACGACACACATACCGATCTAGAAATTAAAATGCACCTACGGCGCTAGACGACCGATCTAAAGAATCAAAAGTGCAAAGGACCAAGCCTTATACCTGAGCGGGGCCCTTGGAGAGCGTAACTCGACTTACCCACGCACTCTGGAGTGCAGATGACGAGGAGCTGCAACCACGACAGGGATGCCCGACGAACCTTCCTTCAACCATGGCTATGATACCACTGTTGGGTATCAACGGGGGAGGTTGTCGGTGTTCATCCTCACCTTTACCGTGGTTCGGTCCCGAGTGAAGTTGATCGCTGCAGCACTCTTCCCTTTTAGTACTCCAAGTTCAATCAAAAGCCTGCAAAATTGAACAAGAGGAAAATTAGAAAATGAGGCTTAATACAAGTACCCTTACCTATGAAGCCAGAAGCCTGCTGCGAGGCAGCCACAAAGAAGAACCAGCAACGAGTAGAAGCAGCAAGTCGGCAGCGAGAGGAGATTGCAGCTGCGGCTGGACTGAGATGCACAAAGCTGCGAGAGGGTTGTAGAAGACAACAATGCAGAGAGATGCATTGCAACGATACGATGTAGCAGTGGAGTTATCGACTCAGATCGCCCACGCCAATTACCCGTTCAACATCAATCGAAGTACGCCTATCGTAGAGACCACAGAGGAGAAGAGAAGTACTCGTCGGCAGATACTACAAGGTACTACCAAGAGTGAGTAACACAAAGCACACAGATAAACTCTCACCCAAACCCACCACCACACAGAAGGCATGAAGAAGAAGGAAGCACGAAAGAGCAGCGGGGCTGCAAGACAAATGGGAGGGGAGGATTTTTCACTCAGCTTTAGTTTTCTTCTCACTTAAAAACTCCCGACACACTTTTTGGGGAGGGTAAATGTATTCAAATTTTGTGAAACAAAATAAGGTAATGTAGGTCAAATTGTGGAATGAGTTGGGTAGGAATAATGAGTAGTGGGCTAGGACTTAATGGGTGGTCCTATATTTTCCAACAAAGACGAACAAGGAGAATAGGCCAAGAACGAATGGAGGTCCAAGTTTGAAGAGCAGATCTAGATACGCGCGTGGAATATATATTAGTTTTATTTATTTTTATGTTATTATATAAAATATATATCCATTTTATAATTCATGTCCAAAAAATTAAATAAACAACACATGTCATAATATTATTGATCCAAAAAAAAAAAAAATCGGTGGAACCCAGATGATTGAGGTTGCATTTCATGGGTAGTTCATCTAGCCAGTTAAATTGTTTTTTTTCTTCATTTTTTTTTCTTGCGTGGCAGGGACCTTGGTCGCTGAGAGACATGGTCTAAATTTATCCAATTTTTTTTAGAGATTATATCCCAATATTTGACAATTAAGAAAATATGTCCCCATTTTTCATATTATAGAATTTTACCATAATATTTATTTTTATTAATTGAAACCAATCTAAGCGATTGATGAGACTTTAAAATATATTGAATACACGTTATAAAAATATAAATTATGACTATGAATTTATTAATTTTGATAATGTGTAAAAAATTTAATCTCGTCAATTACCCAAAATATTTTTAAGTAATAAAAACAAATATGAGGGTAAAACTCTATATCTGATATAAAAAAAGTTGATTTGTGGGTATAATTTACTGATAAAAAATTATGATATATCTTAGAGTTGACCGAAATATTGAATTGAATTCAAAGTTTTCATTAAAAAAAATACATTATTACTACATGGCGATTCGGTGTTGAAATAATAATTAGGACAAATTTTCGTAACATAGTAAAACTTGAAGATATAATTTCTTAAATAATAAAACCGTGTGTTCAATTTTCTTAACGAACAAACATTATTAATTTAACAAAAATAAGATTTTATTTTTTTATTTAGATTTTATAAAATTGTGACGGCACGCGCCGTGAACCAACGGTTGGATCTCAATCACACCGATTTAACTTTCCGTGCAATTAGCGAAAAGAAGTACTCCCTCTGTCCCACTTCAATTGTCCACCTTTCATTTTTTGTTTGTCTCATTTAATTGTTCACTTACCTAAAATGAAAAATTAATACACACCCACTAATAAAATACTAATTTCCTCTATCTCTATTCGCATTGGTATTTGTGCCAAAAGCAAAGTGGACAATTCATCCAGGACAGAGGGAGTACTTTATTCCAACTAGATTGAGTATCATAAATGGAACCATTGTGTTGGGAAATTATTCCTTGATTTGTATTGTAAATCTCTCTTAGATCAAAATTGTAAAATGTTTTGTTGAATCAAAGCCTTAGTAGTTTGGTCGATCATTGCTGAAGTCTAGCATAGTCTAGCAACTCACGTGTAATGTCCTGCTTAGGAAAAATATCGAGTTGTAATAGATTAGATTGCTAGAAGTATTCTCAGCAGATGGTAGCTGCTAGAGAACTCTGCAGACAATGATGACTGCTAAGAAAGAAAGTAGTCATGTGCTAAGAAGAGTGATTGCTAAGGTGCTAGCAATCATATGCTGTAAAGAAGAGACTGCTAGGAGCATTCACTTAGCAGTCAGCAGAATGAAGATAGCGGAATGCTGAAGGAGTCAGCATTCACTACTACAGTAAGAAGTTAGCAGACAAATAATAGAAGGACAATTGCTAAAGTAAATGAGAGACTGCTAAGAGTATTCACTCAGTAGTCAACAGTAAAGATCTAGCATAATGCTAAAGGTGTTAGCATTCACTGCTTACTCAGGAGATTGCTACAAGCCATAGCAATCAGAAGCCAAGATATCAAGTGATAGCAGAATGTTGAATGGTCAACATTCACTAGTACTTAGCATATTGCTAGAAGAGCTCAGCAACCAAAAGACTTAGCAGATTGCTAAGTAGAGCTCAGCAATCAAGAGGCTTGGCAGAGAGTATTTCCAGCATTCTCCGATAGAATGCTAAGCAAGGAAATACTTAGCAAACACTTGCTAAAGACGCCCGTTCTGACAAAAGGTACAATAAAGGACGAAAGTCTTACTCGAAGTAGGTAAAAAGGTACTGTACGACGCTGGAAAGGAAGAAAAAGCAAGTAACCATTTTGGACGGAGAAGACCGTTGTGTCTAACGAGTCTGGAGATTCAAAGTTTGAATCTCCAAATATAAAAGAGAAGTCCAACAGAGAGAGACACTACTACTACTGCTCATACTCTCGCATTCAAACACTTGAACATCTGAAGAGCGAACAGAGATTCCTTTGACAAAAGCGAACAAAGCAAAAGAGAGAGTAGTCAGTTGAGAGCCCTCTTAAAGAGAAGTATTCAAAGCTCTCAACAACCATAGTGTCCCCCATTGAATATCTGACACTAATCTTGAAGAGATTCCTTGACTTTGTTCAATAATCTAATCATTGGGATACCTTCCATACTAGGAAGCATCCAACAGTCACATCTCTAAAAAGGGATTGACTTCGACGGGCTGTTGCCAAAACTAGACAAAGTTCAGGAGAGAACTATAAAACCTCCATTACAAAGAAGGACAAGTTTTACGAAGGTGCGCCCTTGACTTGGCCGTAGCTGCAGACCGAAGAGATTGAAGCATCGGAGGATAGCTTTGTAGTGGCTAGGTCGAAAGTTCACTACATGCAACAAGAGATAGACGATTCCTTGTACTTCAAATATCTTTTTAGTGAAATTATCAGTGATACGACTGAGGAGTGGACGTAGATCTCTAAGATCGAACCACTATAAATCTTGTGTGTTCTTTACTATTTTATTGCTTACTGTTTGGGTGTTGAGATTTGAAACCTAGCATCCACAGTTGCTAGAGTATCTACCTGTAAGAAACCCTAACTACTACCTCGAGCTAAACATTTTGACAAGAACTTAAGTGCAAGATAGTCATTAATCTTCCGCTGCATTCGTGTGTTAGTTATTTGCTATTAACCACGACGACTATGATTTGGGACCAACACATTGTATCACGAATCTTCATTCCTAAATCCATTATTCATATAACCAAAATTGCGGTAACTAAAAAAAACTCTCTAGTTCACTCATAAAAAAATAATAATAAAAGTGAGCGCTATCACTTTCAAAAATCTGATTTTTTATATCAAAATAGATAGAATAAGTGATTGGGGAAAGGCTTCAACCCAATTCCTACAGTGATGAGTGATAAATATGATCACAATTGAAATTTATGGAGAGTTATACATTTGTGTATTGATATTTCTTGAAGCACGATCTCTCTCCAGCATAAATTATATAGCCAGGAGAAACCATGAACGAGAATAGAAGAGCTTCCCCCACCCATGAGTATATTTCTTAGTAATCTCATTAGACCATAATATTATAAAAAAAATTCAATTTGGAATCTGATATTAAAGTTTTGAATTCAGAATTTCAAATTTTTTTTTGTTGGTGTCAGTGTTCTAACACTAACACTTTGACACCTATGTGTTAAACTTACCATTCTATGTTGAAACAAGACAATTACAACTATTTCTTATCTTTTAGGGATGTTTATCTAAACTCTTTTTCTTAGATCCTAAATATCAGGAATCGTGTATAGTATTGTTTCTAAACATATATTATTATTATATTCAATTTTATCTTTTTAGAAAAATAAAGGGAGTGTCTCCACAACTTGAAACCACCCCACGTGAGTCTTAGTGGATTGTGCTACGAAGCACGTGGACGTGGAAAGTGATCAAGGCCACGACTGAAAGCGTGACCATTGGGAATGTGCGCTCCAAGAAGGTGGAATAAATAGGATAACCGAGGATTGAAGATGTTGAGCGATCAAGATTGAGTGAAAGTATTAAGAAAAGTTCTTCAAGGCATTCGGATCTCACCCTCACGAATCATTCAACACAAGTTCAACAAGATTAAGGTAGAATCTATCTCCGGAAAGTGAATCTCACGGTAGAGGAGCTTTTAGTTTTGTTTGTGTTGAATTATTTGTGAGCCTTTGTTGAATTTCTTCAAGGGAGTGAATCAAGAAGAAATTCAATATTCTTTTGTAATTTTGTTTTGCTGTGTAATTTCAAATTTCATAGTGAAACCATTTTTGTCGTGAGGCACTCATGGCTTTAGAAATAAACCCGTGAAAATTTTTATTCCACTGTGTCAAACTTTTCTAGACTCTAACTCTAACACTTGAGTATTTTTGGTAAATCGGGCACTAAAACTTTTCAATTGGTACCCAGAACCTCTACTTGACGGACTAGGTATTTGTTCCTGAGTGCAGTTTACCATAACTAGATAGCTCAAGTATAGCATGTAGACCTCCGATCCTTGAGAGTGATGGAAGCAACTATGCTCTATGGAAGGCTCACATTAGAATGTACATCAAGTCAATTGATGAAAGATCGTGGGCTGCTATTTTTCTCTCCATCATTTTGTCACATCAAACCTGTTACTAACGCCCATCTCGAGGATCGTCTCTTCCTCTCCCATCTCTCTTCTGTTACTATTGCAATCGATTGTGTTTTTCTTCTCAACCATGGCTGGCAATTCTCAAGATGCCTTCGATGTTTTCCTCCGAAAATCGCTTGCCTCACCCAAAAGCATCTACAAGTTAAAAGCCTCTCTTCCTCCTTCAGTTCTTCAGCCACTATTGGCAACCGAACCTTCATCATCATCTCCTCAGCCTCCAACTGAACCACCTCCTCCCTCACTCCTCATAAACAAATAGCCCTATTGAAAAAGAACCCACCAACTAGTAGATTCCTCAGTCAACCTCCAAATCTACACCTCAAAACCCTACTCTACCTGAAATCGAAACAAACCCATTCCTCCAAACCCCACTACACCTGAAATTGAACCCACACCACCTAAAAGTCAACCTCCATTGTTGTCTAACACCTTGACTTTCAGAGATATACACACAGAGGTAGAGAAATAAACTAAACACATCCTGATGGAACCGCCATTCAACCAAGTCTTCCCTGGTGAACTCGACAATCTTTTCAACCCAGACAACCCTGGAGATCTGAAATTGATTGTAACAAGCTTAAAGAAACTTGGTGCGGTTAAGATGCCTGAAATAAGGTCCAAAAGAATTTTTGAAGAATCGGTGAAGAGAACAAGGAAGAAAGCTACAACAAAATGCAGGCGGAAGCACAAGACTTGGAGTTTTCAGAGGAGACTAAAAAACTCACCGCACCGAGTTGTTGAAGGACAAGAAGAAGTTGGAGAGTCTGAACCACAGTCTGACAAGGAAGTGTCCGACTTTGGATCCTTTGATGAAGATTACAAGATTAACTCGCTGGAGATGGAAAAAAGCCCAGAAGATTCCACTGACTCTGAAAAGAAAAGGAAGCCTGCAGGTGTTGATTCTGAAAGCTCATCCAAAGGCACAAGAAAAAAGAAAATGAAGCAATCTCTCATCAATCTCTCAGCAAGTCAAAGTCCAAGAAGACTTCCACCTCAATCTCTGATGTTGTTTTTGGTCTCAAAAAACTGAAGAAGGAGTCTACAACAAAGCCCGAACCATCTGACTCTACACGCACACAAAGTGCAAGAGGTACTCCTACTGTTGATGAGTGCAATAGTGATTATGATGCTCAAAAGGCTTATAATGATAGGTTATATCACTATGGGGCTAAAATTATTCTTAATATACTGATGGAAAAAGAATTTTAGATTGAGAAAATTATGTATATCTCTCACTTTGAAAAATATGGGTTAGATGTGTTGCTTGCTAGAAGGGGTCTGATTGATACTGTGTCAAAGTTTGCTGAGTTTGAACCCTCTATCGTTCGAGAATTCTATGCTAACATGATTAGGAAAGAAGTCTTTGTGTCTGGGAAGGCCAAGTTATCCGATTTGATGGTAAGGCCATCAATACCTTTCTTGGCTTACCTTCCATTGACATTGAACCAAATTTGGCTTTTGATGAATGGGTCATGCTAGAGGAGATCACGGGTGGGAAGATGAAAAAATGTGTGAAGTACGAAAATGCAAATATGTAAGTTTGACACACGGTTGTCAAACTTACTCGCATTGACAGGTTAGTGTCAAACCTGATATGCTTACAACTTTGACTCTTCAATGTCAAAGTTCCGAATCTGTTTGTTGCAACTAATTCCTACTTTTTAGGAAACTTATTTTTATCTGTTTAAAGACATTTTTACTGATCCTATTTATTAGGATTCGTATATATTATACCTATTAATTATATCTTATTTATTATCTAGTTTATATTATTATTATTGGTTGTTATTTTAGTTCCTAAATAATAGGGAGCACCTCTACATCTTTATCTAACCCCCACGTGAGTTAGTGGGAGTTCATTTTCAGTGTATGAACAGGTAAAGACGTGGAAGAAGACACGATCCATTGCCAAGTAGTGGAAGAAGTGTTCGTGTGCTCCAAGTTCTATAAATACAAGACGACGAAGACTAGAGAAGGCATGGATTAAAGGTTAGACACATATTCATACGAGCTCTAGGCTGAATCGTCTCACCAATCATTCATCAAGCGCACGAAGACTACAATCGAGTTGTGGAATCCATCTCTGGAGAGTGAATCCTACGGTGGAGGAGCATATTGGGTTGTATCGAGTGATTTTGTGTTTGGTTGTTTTCGTAGTAATTTTTCTAAGGAGTGAACTTAGGAAAATTTCTATCTTGTTTAATATTTTGTTCTTCACTTGTAAAAACCTAGTTTTGAAAAGTGAAAACTATTTGTCGTGTGGCTCTCGAGGGTTTATTATTTATAAACCTTCGAACAATTAATTCCGCTGTGTCAAACTCTTTAAGCTTCCGCGTGTGTTTAAAATACTATGTTTTGTGTGTGTCAAACTTTTGAGTTTTACTATGTTTGACACCATTGTGTTAAACTCGGGCACTAAATTCTATCAATTGGCGTCACGAGCCTCTACTTGACGGACTAAGTAGTTTCTTTCCTGAGTGCAGTTTTTCACGATGGATATGTCTAGTGTGCCAGCCCGTCCTCCCATGTTGGATAGCAATGGGATCAACTACAACATGTGGAAAACCCGTATGCAAATTTACATCAAAGCTGTTGATGAAAGAGCTTGGGCTGCGTTGCTGGAAGGATGGACACCTCCAAAGGAAGAGATTCCAGATCCTGAAGATGCAACAAAGACTGTCATGATTCCAAAAGAAGAAGGAAAATGGACAAATGAGGAACGAATATTGTCAAACTGCAATGCTAAAGCTCTTAATGCAATTTTTATGTCTGTTGATATTGGTTGTGCTAGGTTAATCTCCAGTTGCTTGGAAGCAAAAGAAGCCTGGCTTATTCTTCAAGCCAAATGTGAAGGGCCAGCTAGTGTGCGAAAGACCAAAATGAGGCTTCTCACTACCAAATTTGAGAATCTTTGTATGGCTGAGGATGAAACCATCACCGAATACTTTGAGAAGATGGTGACCATGGTGAATGAAGCTCTAGCACTGGAAGAACCGATTAGCAATGAAAGACTCGTTAGCAAGATGCTTAGGACTCTACCTGAAAGATTCAATCACAAGATTTCTGCCATTGAAGAGGCTAGAGATTTGGAAAAGCTGGAGATTGGTGAATTGGTAAGCATTCTTACCACATTTGAAATGAATTTGAATGAACAAAAACAAGTCTACAGGGGCAAAAGCATTGCACTTCATGCTGGAAAAGAACCAGTTGAAAGTGTGTCAAAGTCATCAAAGTTTGACCTCGAGGTGTTAGACGATGAATTGCTAGATGAGGAACAGCCGAATCTATTTCTCCTGACAAAGAAGTTCAACAAATTCATGAGATCTATGAAGAAAGGAAAAGGTGAATCCAGCTCAAGAAGATTCAAAACTACAACCTCCGTGCCTTCAAGCGCCTCAAGTAACTCAACCACATCCTCACGTAAGAGTGATAAATACGCCAAAAATGGTATTAATCCTTTTTCAGAAAGTTCTACTTTTGATAATGTAAAGTGTCATGGGTGTTCTGGAATGGGTCATTTTGCTAACGAATGTCCTACTGTTCTAAGAAGAAAGAAGTTAAACTTTAACACCACCCTGAGTGAAGACTCTGACACTGATGAAGATGAGGATGAGCAAGTTGTGTTATACGTTAGGATTGAGGAGCTCAATGAAGATGATTTGATGGAGGTAGACAACACTGAAGAGCCTGAGGAGGAAGAAGATGCAAGAGATCTCTCGATTGTGCCATGTGGTGAGACAAGCAATCGGCACAATGCATCTAACTCTGACGTGTCAATGTCTGAGTATGTTTCAGGTCAAAGTAATGAGGAAGAAGGAAATTTTGTCTCCTCTCTAGAAGAAATGGAGAAAGTGAGTGATCTCTTTAACATTGTGGACAGACGATGTGAAGAACAAGGACAGGAGATTGAAAGACTAAAAGAGGAGAATCAGTCCATTAGGAGACAACTCATGAGATTAGAAGTCCTTCTCACTAGAAGGGACAAAGAAGTCAGCCATCTCAAAGAGAAGCTGAAGGAAGCTGACTCTGTCTTTGACAAGATCAATCGTGGACGTGATACTCTAGATGAAATCCTTGCCACCAAAACCTCTGATGGAAGTGGACTTGGATACGTCGATCAATCTACTCCGAGTTCTAGTTTTTGTGACTCCCAGAACCTAATCAAATTCACAAAGGGGGAGTCTGACACCAGAATGCCAAACGAGAAAGAAAAATCAAAGAAGTATGTATGTCATTACTGCAACAAGGCAGGTCACATCAAGCCTTTTTGCAGGAAAAGAATTGCAGATGAAAACCAGAAATCAGGTTCAAACTGTTTCGTAGTTTACACTTCTTTGAAAACTAACATTGCAGGTACATGGTACTTTGACAGTGGCTGCTCCAGACACATGACAGGCGATCGTACATGCCTGTCAGACTACTCAGCAATTTGCGGTGGTACTGTTACATATGGAGGAGGGAGGAGCTAAAGGAAGAATTACAGGGAAAGGAACTTTGAATGTGCAAGACTTTCCAAAACTTCAACATGTGTTGTATGTGGAAGGTCTGACAGTCAATCTGATCAGCATAAGTCAACTGTGCGATGATGGGATGGTTGTCAAGTTTGACAAGGACGTTTGTGAGGTAGACGATAAAACTAATAGGTGTGTTATGTTTGGCACTAGATCCTCAGATAACTGCTATCAAGCTGAACAAGAAGGTAGATGCCTGGTGTCAAAGCCTGACGAAGCTGAACTGTGGCACCAGAAGATGGGACATGCCAGTACCCATTGCATTAAGAAACTTCTGAAGGCTGATGCAGTCAAACGTGTTCCTAACCTGAAATTCGACCCTGACAAAGTGTGTGATCCATGTACAAAAGGTAAGCAGGTACGTGCGTCTCATCCTATCACTGATTCAGTTAACACCAGCACATGTTTTGAATTACTTCACATGGATTTGATGGGGCCTATTGAAGTTGAAAGTATAGGTCGAAAGAAATATGTGTTAGTATGCACTGATGATTTTTCAAGGTTTACTTGGGTGGAATTCTTGCGAGAAAAATCTGAAGCCTTTGATCACTTCAAGAAGCTGTACAAAAAATTCAAGAAACTCTATCACTCCAGTGTCATACGGATCCGAACTGATCATGGAAGAGAGTTCGAGAATTAAAGCTTTAATGAATTTTGTGAAAGAAAGGGCATCTCTCATGAGTATTCAACACCTAAGACACCACAACAAAACGGCGTGGTTGAAAGGAAGAATAGGACGCTCCAGGAAATGGTTAGAGTTATGTTAAACTCAAAAAACCTATCCAAAAGACTATGGGCTGAAGCGGTCAACACTGCGTGCCATCTGATCAATAGAGTGTATCTTCGTCCTGGAACAAAGACCACTCCATACGAGATTCTAAATGGTAAGAAACCTAATCTTAAATACTTACATGTTTTTGGTTGCCTTTGCTTTGTGCTGAATGACAGGGAATACCTTACAAAATTAGACACAAGAAGCAGCAAAGCCCTATTCCTTGGGTATGCTAGCAACAACAGAGCCTATCGTGTGTACAATTTTGACACTCAGACCATTCAAGAGTCTGTCAATATTGTGTTTGACGAGGCGGGATCACTGCATGACAAGATGGATGAATTGGATGCTTCCCATCTAATTGAGTGTTCTGAAGAACCTTCTTCCAGTGAAAAGTCCTCCAGTGATCAACCATCCGCAAGTCATACTTCACCAAGCTCTGACTCAAAAGACCACTCTAACACCCCAGTGTCAAACCTCGACAGAAGGGATGACTCTGACACACCAGTGTCAAACCTCGACAGAAGGGACCCTCCTCTCAGAATAAGGAAGGATCATCCCAAGTCTCAGGTAATCGGGAATATGACAGAAGGAGTCCAAACCAGAAAGATGTTGGGATTATATACTGAAAGCATATATGATTAAGTGTTTTGTACACTAGTCTTCATATATGTTGCCGCAACAATACTCGCTGTCTGATAGAACAAACATACAACGAACCATAATATCCTATTATCTCGCCTATAGGGATGATCATATGGTGTGTAGGAGATCACAGAGGATCATATGAATC
>JAPKLW010006842.1:0-10708 GCA_026898455.1 Plectranthus barbatus
TCAAATGAAGATCTTAATGCCAAGATCCTGTCCAAGATGCCCAAGGAGGACTGGTTCGTGAAGACCACAGCTCTGAAGGAGAAGGACCTGTCCAAGATGACTCCCAAGGAGTTATTTGCTCAACTGCAGGCACACGAGTGGGATATCCAGATGGTAAACAAGAATGAGGCCATCCGGAACATGGGATCCCCCAGCATCAAAGCTCAAGACGAAGCTTACTTCGTCAAGAAGGACTTCAAATGGAAGCACAAGAAGCCCTTCCATGCTGACAGACCTGCTGCCCAGCACAACCAGCAGAAAGAGATCCCAGCCACATCGGGATCTAACTCAAAAGACAGCGAGAGCTCTATCGCTGACCTTGAGCAACAGATGAAGAGACTGGCCGTTCTCCTGGAGAAAGCCAAATCGAAACAGGTGGAAAAGGGTGAGCGGGAAAGGCTGAAGAAGCTCTTTGAAGAGCGTGCATCGAAAGCCGTTGCCAAGGCTATGCTGACCAGGACAGAAGTTCCCGACATTCCTGACCATGACGACGGAGAGTATGAGTCAGATGAAGAGTCAGAAGAGGAAGCTCTACTGGCACTTATGGCAGCCTTCGGTGAAGAATCAGCTGAAGGAAGTGCTGACAGTGAAGAGGCACTTGCAGCTGATGACCAGGTACAATCATCAGCTCTCCCAATGCATATCATGCCTTCTCACATTTTAGACGATTCTGAGTCGCGTTGCTCCGACTCAGAAGCTGTCACAATAGACTTTCTTCAACAAGAATTTTTAAAATTTTATGAAATAAAGAATGTCTTGGCTGGCGAAAATGCTTCGCTGAAAGATCAAATTTCTGTTTTGACCAAGGAGATTGAAAAATCGAGGTCAATCAGCGAAGAGCTAGCCACTTTGAAAAAGACTCACTTTGAGTTGCTCCAAGATTTTCAAATTGCAAAAACTGAGCGAGATAATTTTCACAATCTCATTCTGGAGCAAGAAAATAGAATAAATTTTCTAAATAAAGGCTCAAAAGACTTGGAAGCAGCTCTAAGTTATTGGAGAAAGCCTTCTGATAAGTCCGGGTTGGGATTTACAAAGGATTTGAGCATAAACCAGCCCGAACAAATCACTACTAGTAAGGGTAAGGGCAAACTGGCAAGTGCATCAGCACCAGCTGGTAATACCAGTCAGTCCCGAATGGGTAATCAGCATAGGAACCATAAGTCCAGATACATAGGTGAGTCATCACGACAAAATCCTCAACTGGCAAGATCCTCTGCTGACAGGACGCCAGCACACCCAAGGACGCAGACTAAGCCGAAATATTCTAAGGCAAGGAAGTCAGCGTCAGCTGCCAGTGGGATCCGACAGCCAGCACCAGCTGTCAAGGGATTCCACGCACAACCTTTTAAGTATGCCAGTCACCAGCATACTTACAAGGGGTCCCAATCTCAGAGAAATTCTGAGAGAAGGACAACACCTGATAGGAGGAATACCTATCGGAGGCCTGAGCCCAATCACAAGTTTTCTTCAAGGGCTGTGAAGGCTAGCCGTGGTGGTCCACACTTTGAGAGACCACGAAGGCAACACGATCAGCCGGAAAAACATTTCCGAGGCTCTCAGCAGAAGAGTACTTCCAATGGAGCTACACACACAGCCACACCTTCTCAAATCAAAATCACGCATTATTTTAAAAGGAAGGGAAAGGCTGTTAATGATGTCAGCAAGGATAAAACCAAGCTGAAAATCACCCAAGTCTGGATTCTGAAAGGAATTATCCAGCGATCTAACCCTGCAGGACCCGCAGAAGATCGGGTACCTAAATGAATCTCATTTCTTTCTTGCAGGTACAGGATCATGCGACACACCTTCATAGATCGAGCGAGTGGATCATAGACAGTGGTTGCTCCGCTCACATGACTGGTGAAGAATTTCTATTTTCAGATCTTACCAAGGTCAAAGGACCTCCAGTCGTATTCGGTGATAACTCAAAGGGCAGAGTTATCAGCAAGGGCTGCATCGAGAAGGACGATGTCAGAATCATAAATGTATCCCTTGTCACCAACCTCAAGCACAACCTCCTGAGCATCAGTCAGCTGTGCGACTACGGGTACACAGTTACCTTTGAGAAATCAGAGTGCCAGATCAAAGACAAGGAATCTGGCGAGACCAAGCTGAGAGGTGTTCGTAAAGGAGGACTTTATGTCGTCGACTGGCATAGCGGGAAGACTGACTCATGCTTCGTGGCCACCAGTTCCATGGAAACAAACTGGCTGTGGCACAAAAGGTTAAGTCATCTGAATTTCAAAACTATTAACTATCTGACTAAGCATGATCTTGTAGATGGTCTTCCCAAGGGCGGGTTCAAGAAGGAAGGAATTTGCAAGGCTTGCCAGCAAGGCAAACAAACTAAGAAGTCCTTCAAGAACCAGTCGCCAGTCTGCCCCAGTACCAGTCAGGTACTCGAACTGCTACATATGGATCTTTTTGGACCAGTAGCACCTCAAACCATTGGAGGACGACGATATTCGCTGGTGGTAGTCGATGACTACTCGCGCTACACATGGGTAAAGCTTCTCAGAACCAAGGATGAGGTGAAGATCATTCTTCCAGAGTTGATCATCCAAGCTCAGAAACAGAGAGAAGCTGTGGTGAAGCGGATTCGTTCGGACAATGGGACTGAATTCTGCAACAGTCTGCTGATGGATTTTTGCGCGGAAGCTGGTATCAAACATGAAAGATCTACACCTAGGCAACCGCAGCAAAATGGACTGGCAGAACGTAGGAACAGGACGCTGAAAGAAGCGGTCCGGTCCATGCTGGCAGAGTCCGGCTTAGGACAGAGTTTCTGGGGAGAAGCGTTGGTGACGGCCTGCTACACTCAGAATAGAAGCGGGATCAACGACAGACTCCAGAAAACTCCCTACGAAGTTTATTTTGGTCGTAAGCCTTCTATAGCTCATCTCCGTGCTTTCGGTTCACCATGTTATATCCATAATAATGGCAAGTCAAAGTTAAATGCTTTTTCGCCTAAGGCTGATGAGGGTGTCTTTGTCGGATATGGACATCCCTCTCACAAGGGCTATAGAGTATTTAACAAGACCACCAAACTTGTGGAAATAACATGCAATGTTGTTTTTGATGAAGCTACTTTAGTGCGCAGGACCTTACGACAACTGGCTGAAGATGTTCCTGAGGTCAATGATGTCGTTGATCAGTTGGGCAGGAATTCTTCCGATACTCAACCAACTGGTTCGACTAGACCTATGACTGGATCATCTTCACAACCAGTTCCCTCGGTTGCCCATCAGCAAACCGGGAGGGTCGGTGATGCAAATGACCTTGCTGAGACCTTACACTCAATCTCCCTGAGTGGATCTAGCAAAAATCAAGGGGGAATTCCGACTGGAATCTTTGAGCCAGAAGACAACGATGAACCAGCTGGAGTGGATGCACCAGCTGATACTGACATCGTTGGTGAAGGTTCGGGAAGTCAGTCAGACAGTGAAGCTGATGAAGAAGTTCCAACTGGTGAAGGTCAACCACCAGTTGCAGTTCCAGCTCCGACTGGTGAAAATATGGAAGCACCAGTCATCAGGACAGATGAACCTATTTCACAGCCGGCACCAGCAGTCGCTGGTCCTCCCAAATGGCTAAGGGATCACCCATCCGATGCTATTCTCGGTGATCCGGAAGGTTCAGTCCAGACTCGCCACGGCAGTGCGCTCCTAAGTTGCTTTATTTCTCAAATGGAACCTACTTCCATAGGAGTTGCACTAGAATCTGCTGATTGGATTAATGCCATGCAAGAAGAGCTTGCTGAATTCACTCGCAACAATGTTTGGGACTTGGTGGAGAGACCATCACATCAGTCAGTGATTGGCACCAAGTGGGTTTTCAAGAACAAGCGAGATGAGAATGGCACCGTGGTTAGAAACAAAGCTCGTTTAGTCGCCAAAGGTTACAGGCAGTGTGAAGGCATCGACTTTGATGAGACATTCGCACCAGTTGCAAGAATGGAGGCAATACGGCTGTTCCTTGCGTATGCAGCGTATCACGGATTCACAGTATTCCAGATGGACGTGAAGAGCGCCTTCTTGAATGGCGAGCTAAAGGAGGAGGTTTATGTCGAGCAACCTCCAGGCTTTGAGATAGGCACCAAAGTGTACAAGCTGAGAAAGGCCCTGTATGGATTGAAACAGGCGCCCAGGGCTTGGTACGAAACGCTGTCACAATTCCTTATCAGCAATGGATTTCGGAAAGGGAAGATTGATAGGACTCTCTTCCTTCTCAAGGATGGAGGTGACATGCTAATGGTGCAGATCTATGTTGATGACATCATATTCGGATCAAGGAATATATCTCTCTGCGAGAAGTTTTCTCAACTGATGCAAAACTCATTTCAAATGAGTATGATGGGCAAATTAACATACTTCCTAGGACTCCAGGTCCAGCAGTCAACTGATGGGATTTTCATCAGTCAACGGAAGTATACCAAGGATTTAATCCAGAAATATTGCCCAGAGAAAACTAAGTCCCTAAGGATACCAATGAGCACCAGCTGTCAGATATTTCTCGATGAACAAGGTGAATCAGTTGATCCTACCGTTTACCGAGGAATTATTGGATCACTTCTCTATCTCACAGCCAGCAGACCCGACATCTCGTACTCAGTCGGAGTGTGTGCCAGATTTCAAGCCAATCCGAAAAGGTTACACATGGAAGCTGCCAAAAGGATAGTGAAATATCTGAAGGGGACTGAATCTCTTGGAATATGGTATCCCAAAAATGATGAGCTTACACTCATTGGATATTCAGATTCAGATTTTGCTGGATGCCGTATAGATCGAAAGAGTACCAGTGATACGTGTCAATTTCTAGGACACAAGCTAATCAGTTGGTTTAGCAAGAAGCAGCACTCAGTTGCTACATCTTCCACTGAAGCTGAATATGTTGCCGCTGCCAGTTGCTGTGCTCAAATTATTTGGATCAAGCAACAACTGGAGGATTATGAAGTGGACACTGGCTGTGTTCCAATCTATTGCGACAACAACAGCGCTATGTGCATCACGAAGAATCTGGTTCATCATTCTAGAACCAAGCACATAGACATTCGACATCACTTCATACGAGATCATGTCGAGAAGAAGGATGTCAGCGTGGACTACATCAGAACTGAAGATCAACTGGCTGACATCTTCACCAAACCCCTTCCAGAAGCAAGATTCAAGGAGTTGTGCATCAAACTCGGTCTTATGGAGATTGACGTGAGCCCCAGTGTTGAGGAAGAATGAGTCCCAGCTCTCATTCTGTTCTTGATCTTCTGAAGGACGCTGATTACAACTAAGTCCAAGCTCTTAGTTGTTTTTATTTAAGTGATATATCAAGCTCACTGATGGTTCCTACTGGCGGAACTTATCCCTTAATTGTCTAAGGAAATGAGTCCCAGCTCTCATTCCGAAGTTGCCAGCACAAACCATCAGTTGAAGCGAAATTGGGTCCCAGCTCCCAATTTCAAGCGATGATGAGGAGAGGATTTCTTGAAGAGAAGATAATGCGGAATAAAATTGAGTCCAAGCTCTCAATTTTCTTAATCTTTCAAGTTGTCAGCAGACAACTGGCGAATTTCCTACGACTGATGAAATTGAGTCCCAGCTCTCAATTTATCCAAGTAATCGGGAGCCAGTAGTAAGTACCAGTTGTCAACTGGTAAGAAGGCCATACAGTCAGGAGGAAGTATGGGACTGGCATATGCTACTGATGACCAGTTATGCCAGCTGTCGCAGAAAAGGCGGGATTGTTCAAATCCTCTTGCGTGTGCGTATCTCAGAATTTAATGCGGCATTTAATGCCACATTTAATAAGCACAGTGTCTGCGCAGTCCGACGCTTGGATGCCACCAATCGGCGTGTGCCATGTCAGCTCCACGTCGTGGTGCCCGTCAGCACGACCGCGCACGTCACCACCGGGAAGCGGGCCTGCTGATGACCGTCGATCCTTACTTGCTGAGACTTCATCTCGGTCGTTTAATCCTGCATGGTCCTTCGTATAAATACCCAATCTCCTTCATCGGGTTAACCTTTACGATCCCTCATATCTTCAGAACCCTAAATCTGTTCAAATTCTCTCAAACCTCCTTTGATATTTTCTGAAGTCATGGCATCTTCATCAAATCCTCCTCCTCCTGCTGATAGCCCCTCTACTTCATCATCCTCAGAGTCTCTCGACTTACCCCTCGCTGAAGCTCATATGCCAACATATACTGGCATTGTAAAGATAGAGGATATTGATTATAGCCATCCTTTTGCCAGACTGGTTCAGCTGAATAGACCGCCGACCCGACATCAACTCTCCAACGCACAGATAAGGGCTGCTCAGGTCCAAAAAGAGAAAATTTTGAATGAGAAATTGGCCCTGAAACATTTCGGGGAGGAGCTAATGGAGATGATTGACCGAGAACAGCTCCGACCTTATCTCACGGCGACCCCCAGAACCTTCCACCCTCACATGGTAGCCGAGTTTTACGCTCGGGCGGTTATTGCTGACGACAGGAAGTCGTTCACTACATCGGTGTTCGGCCACCTGATCACCGTCACCGCGGAATACCTCGCCGATCTCTTCGGACTGAGAAATGAAGGAGAGGAAGTGGCCATGTATCATCAGGATGATACGGTGGAATTCCGGAGGAGGTGGGCGCAATGGAAGAAGGAAGAAGTCACCGTCTTCCGGACTGGCATGAAAAAGTCCGAGATGGAAGAATACTGGCAGATGGTGTGCGACATTGTAGTTCGCATGCTACAATGTGAGGTCGGCTCGTACGCCGAGTTAAGCCTGCGGAAGTTCTCGGTGATGTGTGCCCTAGTGGATGGAGTTCAGGGCAATTGGGCCGAATTCTTTTTTGGCAGGTTGCTGGAGAATGTAGCGCGGAACATCACCGTGCCGACTGAAGGGAAGTTTGCCCACGCAGTCTCGTTCGGGCTGCGGATCAGCCACATCTTGGAAGTGGAGATGGGTGGAGGCGTAGATCAAGGGGAGAGACTGGTCCCCTCAGACTTTATACCAGTCTCCAAGGTCAAGCTGGCTGACCCCGATTACAAGAAGCCGCGCAGGTTGAAAGGTGTTGGTCCCGGATATCAGGGTATACTTTGGCAGCGGAAAATACGTAAGTTCGTTTCTTGCACTCTGCTGGTTACACAGCTGACTGGGACCTTGTCAGCTGGTAAGTCAACTGGCAACTGAGTATTCAGCTGACTGGCAACTGGCTGGTCAGCTGATGACTCAGGACTTAGAAAATCTTAGAGTCGAGTTTGCACAGTTATAAACTGGTTTCAGTTATACTCCAGCACTTGGGTGCTGGGTTTTAAATCAGTAAGTAAATGCTGAAAGCAGTAAATAACAAGGATATTTTATAGTGGTTCGATCAACTGATCTACGTCCACTCTCCAGTCGAAGCACTGGAAATTCACTAAAGAGAGTAATCCGGTACAAGATATCCTACGATCTATTTCCAGCTGGTAGATGCCTCGTCTACCAGTTCACTGGATCAACCGCTCCCGGTCCTTGTCCTTCTTCAACTCTTGTCAGCTGGATGGAGTGCGAGCACGTCACTTCAACCTCCACCGGTACCACTGACGACGTGGGTGTTTAGTTCTCCCAAGAACTTGACTCTTGCTGGCGGCAAAACTGCCCGTAATAACTCTGGAGTTGGCTGGCTCAAGAGCTGCTATGTTCTTCCTCGGAATGAGAAAGAACACCAAATGAGATCAATAACTCACAAGCTAGAAGCTTGGAGTCTCGTGTTTGAATAAATCAACACACGGATAAGCTTTAAGAAAAGCCTCGAAAGACTGCTTGTTCGCTGATATGAATGCGTTTGAGCTTTCGGTAGGTCAAGAGTGTTAAGAGTGGGCAAGAGTATTGAATGCTGTTGGATCTCACGTATTTATAGACGTGAGATTCAGATTCAAATACTAGCCGTTTGGACACATCCGGAAAAGTCTCTGTCCTCGCATGTCCTTCTGCAGGCGGCAGGTAGGAATTTCCGGAAAGCGCCATACCTTTGGTCGCTTTATCTGACACAGATCTCTTTGTGTCAGAACGACTCTATTCGTCAGTACGAGGAATCGGAACTGGTAGTCTTGAACTGATAGACTTTAAGGTATCCTCCTTAAAGTCATACTCTGTCAGTTACTTCCTCAGACGAATCTTCTTTTTGTCTCTAAGTCTTCGGGAGAGCGAATCTTCAATTCTGCTGATAACCTCCGACTGGTAGATCATACTGGTGATCTTGTGCTGGCAGTCTCTGCTGGTGACTTTCCTTAGCACAATCAAGGTCTACCAATTCGTCTGATGTTATCTCTTGGAATCTCCCGTGACTGGTGGCTTCACCGCTGGTGAATAGTGTCAGCCAGAACACATATTCTGCTGGTAAGATCTCTCAGCCTCCTGCTGGTGAAATCTTCCCAACTGGTGAATAGTGACCAGTCAATAGCTCAACTCTATGCTGATGAACAGTGTCAGCATGAGTCTTCGTCAGCCGCTTGCTGGTGAGACTTCTCTCAACTGGTAAGCACATCTCATGCTGGTGAACAGTAGCCAGCATGAGTCTTGATCAGCTGCGACTTACAACTCAAAATACCTATACAGGACTTTACATTTGAAACTAGAGCTATTCTAGAGACAAACTGACGCTGGTTGGACTTAGGATTTGATCCACCAAAACACCAAACTAGAATCTAAGCAAGTATCTACTGGGGAAGGGAAACTTAGCCAAATTTCCCAACAATTTCCCCCTTTTTGGTGCGATCAAAGCCTAACCAGCGAGCACTCAGCTGATGAGGAAAGAATTACACAGCATTTCTGGGTTTTTTTTTTTTTTTTTTTTTTTTTTTTTTTTTTTTTTTTTTTTTTTAAATAAACCTATCAGATCTAAACCCATGAAACTACTTCCTCACATCAGCTCTAACCTAAAAATCTTCCCCCTCAAACTGGGAGAGATATTGCTCGATTAATTTATGAAGTAAAATCAGAGCCAGGTTAGAATCAGCAAATATCAAAATGAGTGCTGGTGCTGATTACACTGAATGTGTAAGTTCAGCTGGTAAGTAAAAAGTTGACATTAGTTGGACAATGAGAAATTGTCGTCAACCCGTCAGTAATCAATCCATTAATGATGTTACAATTACAAGTACAGGATTAAAAACTGACTAGTCTAACTGATACAAAAATTACTTACACAAAAAAATGAAGAGTACAAGACTTATGGCCGAGATGAGGATCCAGGTGATTGATTGCGATTAGCTAAATTCCTCAAGATCTCTGTGAGAGCCGCCATGTCTTGTTCCCTCTTCAAACGCTCCTCAGCAGCAATCCGGCGTTCTTCCGCAGCAAGCCGAGCCCTTTCCTCATCAGCGACTGCTCGCGTCCTTTCCCCCTCTTGGATCCGCGCCAAAAAGGAGTTCACCCCAGAGGTGAAAGCCTCCATTTGTTGCGCCATCTCTGCTCGGTAGGAAGAAAAGCGCTGGTCCATCCTGGCATCAATGAGAGCAACCAGTTGCGCAGGCGGATGGACCTCGGAAAGAGGCTCTGCTGACAGGGCCAACGAAGTGGGGGGCTCAACAGATGAGGCTTCAGCCATCACTATATCAGCGCCAGATGCCCCATCCACAACTTGCTCTGCAGCGGCTGATGCTTCTGCTGGGACTGCAGCGGCTGCTGGTGCATCTGCTGGGACTGCTGATGCTGCTGCTGCTGCTGACTCCTCTTCTGCGGCTGACTCCTCCACCAGCATCGCAGCTGATGCTGGCGGGACTTGTTCAGAAACTTCTTCCACCACCTGCCAGTCGATGTGCTCCAGCTCCACAACAATTGGAACAGCAGCGATGGCAGGGATCAGCCACAGACCACGCGAGGGATCCTCCTCCACAATATGGTCTACCATCAGAGCGCAGGCAGCCATGTCGAATAGAATAGCATGGTAGGGAGGGATCCTCGGGAGGGTAACCAGCACTTTGAGGCGACTGAGCGCGTACGTCAGCTGATACCCCCGGCTGGTTTGTCGGAACTGGAGGAAGGGTAACTTGTGCTTCTTCGGTGGTGGGAGGCCGGAGCTTCCAGTCAGCTGCCTAAACTGAGCAATCTTCAACAAGCGACGCTCGATCCTCCTTGAAGACAGCTGCTGGGGGCAATCAGGATCCGTGCCCATGAAGGCATTGGCCCACTCCTCCTCTGCTCTCCAGTATCCTAGACCCAGCCTGGCATAAAGCACTGCCCGCTTCTCCACCGTCAGCAGGCGCTGGCATCTGTCAAAAATCTTCCATCTCCGGAACTCTTGAAACAGCTCCGGGTCCACTCTCCAGAGTCTACGATAGCTGGCCATCATCTCGTCATTGACGGCATTCTCGACCTCAGCTGTGATGTTTTCAGCATACTCGTAGAGAGTGGAGTTGAAATATTCAACTGGCTGCAGGGGCAGACACCAGTCAGTGATTCTGGAGGCGTAAAAAGACTGGTGGGGGAGACCGCTGGTCGGGATTAGGTTGAATGCAGATGGCTCTGGCACTCTTGAATTTTCAAATGCAATTCTCCCGCGGTGCTCCCACCGATGTACCCCTGTGATGAGCGACTGGAAGTCGTCCTCATCAATCAGTTGATGCTCGTGGATGCAGAGCATGTACTGTCGCCTGGCTGAGCGCGCACGCTTAGCTGGTGGTGTTGAGGATGCTGCTGG
>JAPKLW010006843.1:0-16395 GCA_026898455.1 Plectranthus barbatus
TTTCGGAAATTCGATAAATACATTTAAAATTTACGAGGGGCGTTACATCCTCCCCCACTACAAAAAAATTTCGTCCCGAAATTTCGCAATTTATGTGAATAGCTCGGGGTACTTTTCCTTCATCTTGTCTTCAAATTCCCACGTTGCTTCTTCAGTACCATGGTGTTTCCCAAGAACTTTGACAAGGTTGATCTTCTTGTTGCGGAGCTCTTGCATTTTGAAATCCATGATTGCCTCTGGTCCTTCTTCGTAAGTTAAATCAGGCTGGAACTGAACTTCATCTTGTTGAATAACGTGTCTTGGATCGTAGATATACTTCCGCAATTGTGACACGTGAAAGACATTATGAACATTCCCGAAACTCGGTGGCAAAGCCAAACGATATGCTACGGCTCCAATTCTTTCCAAAATCTCGTAAGGACCAATATATCGAGGTCTAAGCTTACCCCTAGCTCCAAAGCGAATAATTCCCTTAGAGGGCGATATTTTCAAAAACACTTTGTCTCCTACTTCGAAAGTCAACTCGGTTCTTCTTTTGTCAGCATAAGACTTCTGTCGATCTTGAGCCTCTTTAATTCTGGCACGGATCTGTCGAACGATTTCTATCATCTCAGCGACTGAGTCAGGTCCTAAAACCTTTCGTTCTCCAACTTCATCCCAATACAACGGAGATCTGCACTTTCTTCCATAAAGTGCTTCGTATGGGGCCATTCCAATGGTGGCTTGAAAGCTATTGTTGTATGCAAATTCGATCAATGGTAGAACGGCTTCCCATTTCACCCCTCGGTCTAGAACGACCGTTCTGAGCATATCCTCTAGGGTTTGAATGGTTCTCTCAGTTTGACCATCAGTTCGAGGGTGAAAAGCAGTGCTGAAGTTCAATCGAGTTCCGAGCTCTTTCTGTAAGCTAGTCCAAAATCGTGAAGTGAACTTCGCGTCTCTGTCAGATGTGATCGTCGTTGGCACTCCATGTAGTCGTATGATTTCCTTGACATAAAGCTGGGCCAACTTATCTGATCCATACGTAATCTGAATTGGCAGAAAATGTGCGTTCTTGGTTAGGCGGTCCACAATCACCCAAATGGCAGTGTTTCCTCTTTGAGACTTAGGTAAACCGGTTACAAAATCCATAGCTATTGCATCCCATTTCCATTCAGGAATATCAAGCGGCTGTAACTTTCCATACGGCCTTTGATGCAATGCTTTCACTTGTTGACATGCCAAACATCGTTCTACGAACAGGGCTATGTCTCGCTTCATGCCTTCCCACCAAAATTTAGACTTCAAGTCATGATACATTTTTGTACTTCCAGGGTGGGCAGTGTACGGTGTTTCGTGTGCTTCTCTCATGATTTCTTCTTTCAAATCATCAACCTTTGGCACACACAATCTTCCGTCGTACATTATGGCATTATCAGAAGCTTCTTGAAAGTTTGCGACTTCCTTCTCACGAATCTGAAATCGTATTTTCTCCAAACCTTCATCCTTTGTTTGTGCTTCCACAATTCTCGTCCTTAGATCAGGTCTTGCCAATAAGGCTGCTATTCTCGTACTCACCGTCTCTGGTGGTGAAACTACTTCGAGATTCAACTTTTCAAAATCCTTGATCAATTCGTCCTTTTGCGTTATCACAACACAAGCTTTGGCTGGAGACTTTCTACTCAACGCATCAGCTACTGAATTAGCTTTTCCTGGATGATAATTAATGATCAAGTCATAGTCCTTCACTAGTTCTAATCATCTTCTTTGTCTCATATTCAGATCTTTTTGCTCAAAGAAATATTTCAGGCTCTTGTGGTCAGTGAAGATCGCACATCTAGCTCCATAGAGATGATGTCTCCAAATCTTCAGTGCATGCACAATGGCTGCTAGTTCTAGGTCATGGGTTGGGTAGTTTAATTCATGCGTCCTCAATTGACGTGATGCATATGCAATCACTTTGCCTTCTTGCATCAATACACAACCTAGACCATTCTTGGAGGCGTCGGTATATAGCTCATAGTCTTTATCTGCCTCTGGTACTGCCAAGACTGGGGCGGTAGTCAAGAGTTCCTTCAAGCGTTGGAAACTCGCTTCGCACTCTTCAGTCCAAGTATACTTAATTCCTTTTCTCAAAAGTTGAGTCATCGGTCTGGCAATTTTGGAAAATCCCTCAATAAATCTGCGATAATATCCTGCCAGTCCAAGAAAACTTCGAACTTCATTCGGGGTTTTAGGAGCTTCCCACTCCTTCACAGCTTGTATCTTCGCTGGGTCCACTTTAATTCCTTCAGTGGATACTATGTGTCCTAGGAACATCACTTCCTTCAACCAAAATTCACATTTGCTGAATTTAGCGTACAGTCTCTCCTTTCGCAGGGTTCTCAAGACTGTTCTCAAATGTTCTCGATGTTCCTCTTCACTCTTCGAGTAGACAAGGATGTCATCTATGAAGACTAGGACAAAATTATCTAGGTATGGATGAAACACACGATTCATAAGATCCATGAATACTGCTGGTGCATTTGTTAATCCAAAAGGCATCACTACAAACTCATAGTGGCCATATCTTGTTCTGAATGCGGTCTTAGGAATATCCGTAGATCGGATCTTGAGCTGATGGTATCCGGACCTAAGGTCAATCTTCGAAAAGACCTTTGCTCCCTTAAGTTGATCAAAGAGATCGTCGATTCTTGGGAGTGGATACTTGTTCTTCAAAGTGAGTTTGTTCAGCTCGCGGTAATCAATGCACATGCGCATAGACCTATCTTTCTTTTTCACAAAAAGAACAGGTGCTCCCCAAGGCGATGCACTGGGTCGGATGAATCCCAAATCTAGCAATTCTTGCAATTGCACCTTCAACTCTTGCAGTTCCTTGGGGGCCATTCTATACGGAGCCTTTGAAATAGGAGCTGCACCTGGTTCAAGATCAATAACAAACTCCAATTGCCTATCTGGCGGCTGTCCAGGTAGCTCATCGGGAAAAACATCTTCGAATTCCCTAACAACATCTACATCCTTGACAGTAATGTCCTTCTTGGCATCCTCATTCAGATACACAAGGAAAGCTTGACTATCCTTTATACTGGCCAATCGGTATGCTTGCATGGCAGAAATTAGGGGAATCCTTGTTCCTTTCCGAACTCTATGCAAGTACACTGGTTCTCTTCCAGCTTGTTCGAAAGACACAATCCTGTCCTTGCACTGAATGGTAGCTTGGTTTTCTTCCAACCAATCCATTCCTAGAATCACGTCCACATCTTTCATTTGTAGGATGTTCAAACCGTTGGCTTTTAGAATACATGTTCCAAAAGAGATTTCTAGGCCGGACAGGTAAGGTTCGAGAGAGTTGATCCACCGGTCGGAGTGATTACACACAATTCGTTCTTAGTTCTCTCGGTACTAAGCCCTAGGTTCTGGATACAATCTTCAGATATGAATGAATGTGATGCGCCAGTATCAAAAATCACAATGATCGGTGACTGGTTTACTAGTCCCATACCTGTCAGGTTTCCCTGATCTTCCTTCTCCTTTGGCTGATCGAGAGCGTAGGCTCTTCCCTGACGTGCTGGCTGCTGAGCTGGCTGATGTTGATTTTGCTGCTGCGGCGGTTGCTGTAGCGGTTGCGGCTGCTGAGGCACCTGCTGAATCGGCCTGGCTTGAATAGCGCGGTTGCGGTTGTTCTTGGGTTTTTGCTGGCCTTGCAGTGCTCGTAGTTGAGTATTGCCTTGGCGCTGATTCCAAAAATCTTGGCGATTGTTATCCCGGCAACACTGTGACGAATAGTGTCCCATCTTCCCGCAGTTATAGCAGTTAGCACGAAGTGCAGCGCATTCTCCCGGGTGGTCTCTTCCACAGTGGTTGCAGCATTTGACGGCAAAGTTCCCTTGGCAGTTGATCCCTTGATTCTGAAAGTTCCTCGGATTATCAGCTGGATTGTTGCGAAAATTCTGGCTGCCCTGCCAGTTTCTCCTTTGTCCGGTTGCCGGGGTCTTTGGAACATCGTCCTGCTTTCTTTTTGTCCCTGATCCAGTGGGTTGCTCGGGTTTGTTGGCCAAGAGAGCAGCTCGCAGTCCATTCTTCAGTGCTGCTTCGATGTTCAAGGCTCGCTGCAGTGCGTCGGTATAATCTAGCCCAGTTAAGCAAGCAAGAGAAGCTTGGATGTCTCTTTTCAGTCCAAACATGAATTGAAGCGCCTTCTTCTTCTCGGTGTTTACCGCATCCAGAGCATACTTCGACAGGCTATTGAACATCCGGTCATATTCTGTTACAGACATTTCTCCTTGCACAAAGCGGTGAAATTCCGCTTGTTTCTGGACTCGGTATGTCAGAGCGATGTACTTGGTGTAAAATTCTGCCTTAAATTGATCCCAAGTTAGGGCATCCTCTTGCTCAGGAGTGAGCGTCTTCATATGGGTATCCCACCAGTGTTCGGCTTCGTCAGTCAGTTGGAAAGAAATGCACTGGACTTTCTCTCGGTTAGTGCAATCAAGTATCCTGAAGATCCTTTCCATGGACTTTATCCATGTTTCAGCTTTAGGCGGATCTTCGATTCTGTCTAGCAGCGGTGGATTCTGTCGGGTAAAGATTTCCCCGATCTTTCTAGGTTCAACAGGAGGTGCTTGCATCTCCTCATCATAGTGCTCCCAATTTTGTTCATGTTGGGGGCCTTCGCCTTGGTTTGGATTTGGTCCCTCTGGGTTCAATTGAGGTTGGCCTCTTCCACGGCCTCGTCCTCGTCCTCGGCCTCGGCCTCTAGCAGGGGCTTCTCTAGGCGGCATCCTGCAAAGTAAATAGTGGTTAAAAGGGTATTCAGGATCCTAAATACGCACAATGCGTATCGAAAAATCCTTATTAGGATTGCACATTCATATTACAACACTTGAGTAGTGTAGGTTATCCCACAATTTAGGGTTAGCATATTATGAGGGATAGTACTCCCTCTGGTTATGCTATGGCAATGATCATAGACACCACTTTGTTATTATTACTCCAGTTAAGAATAAAATCAATCAATAAGCAAGGCTTAATCACAACACTGATAAATACATCCGAAGGCCTGGAAGGTGGCCAGGTAGCTTTTCATTAAATTTTAGGGTTGCCGTATTGGAAAATGGCTTCCCTAGCTACCATAACTACGACATTCATCTTCTCCATTGGGAGGCATCCTACTTACGATTACATGGATTACATTCGAATAGTTAGAGATGGGTCCAACAAGGTACCCTACAATCACAAATCCTACAATTACACTGATAATTATCACATATATGCATCTAATAGTCCAGGCGAGGCTGGCAATCAATAATCATCGTCCGATGAGTCGAACATCCCATCGTCGGAGCAATCGATGATCTCAGGGGAGGTAGGAAGTTCCTCAGGGTCTTCTTCTTCATCAACGTTCCAGGGTTCGTCACCCCATTCCTGTTGCCACTGTTGTGGCCAGTTATCTGCCACCCAATTATTAGCCATCGGGACTTGCCCGTCATTTCCTTCCTCAGCTATGTTCTGCTCGTCTCCCGCCTCTTGACCGTCTCCTTCCTCATCACCCTCTTCTTCTTCTTCCTCTTCATCCTCTTCTGGATCCTCCTCATCTTCCTCGTCCTCAGCTTCGTCGGACTCTTCTTCATCTCCCTCGGGATCGAGGTATTGGTCTCCAAGTCTGTCCTGCATTTCCTGTCTCCACGCGGCCGGTATAGGGCGATCCAAATCGGGATTCTGAGAGTCGTCGGAGTCATCCTCGTCGGGATAGGCGGGATAGTGGATGGCATTCAGTTCCTCATCGCTGGGACCATAGGAGGAGTCTTCTTCCGGGTCTTCCTCTGGCTCGCTGTCAGATGCGAAACTCCTAGCAATAGAAGATCCTGCTTCGGTGTCGTGGGGTTGAGGCGGATTCTGGAAGGTAGCGTGC
Organism: Plectranthus barbatus; assembly: GCA_026898455.1. Lineage (NCBI taxonomy): Eukaryota > Viridiplantae > Streptophyta > Magnoliopsida > Lamiales > Lamiaceae > Plectranthus > Plectranthus barbatus. The sequence goes on from JAPKLW010006843.1 coordinate 5,891, forward strand.
TGGCGACGGATAAGGGAAATGAACCCTTCTAAATCAAATCGGTCTGCAGGGGAGTCGTCCAGATAATTCACAAAGTTAGTCTGCACCCATGGTTGCCACATAGGGGGCATCAACTCAGCTAGGCGGCGTAGTCCTTCAGTCCTAGTCACCCCGTGCGGGTGGCCATCCAGCCAGAACCTGTAGAAATCTGTCAGGAAGCAGTTTAGGGAGTCTCCAAGGCAGATCTGGTAGCTCCTAAAGTAGCTGACTCGCCGTTCTCCGGAGGCGTTGCGAGGTAACGGCTTGCGGTGGGTGAATTTTCGTCGGGCCATCTGTCAATAGGTAAAGTCAAAGGAGTCAATAGGTTAGGCAAAATATAAATAATAGATTGCGCAATTTTAAAGGTTAGCGTAGCGAAAGTAACGCGATTATAAAGGTAATACTTCTATGTTCCGCTACGGCGCATAAGAATCCTATCTTAGTACATGCTTATTCTAGGTCTCTCGCGCAGGCAAACTAACACATGCTCCCTAAAAGCATCTAAGTTCTCTAATAAGGCATTTACAATTAAAGCATTCGTAATGCATATGGAAAATTTTCATGAAAATGCAACAATTTATGCACTAAAAACCTTTGATAATTAGAATGCAACTATTTATGCATTGGAACTCTTCATGAACTTTGATAAGAGAGATGCAACAATGTATGCATAAAAACTTTCATATTTCAAAAGAAGGCTTGCGCCTTAAACTTTAATGCAATAATTTATGCAAAATTCTTTTTCTTGATGCGGCGCCGAGTACGAGTGCAGGAGTTGGAGCTGGTAAGGACATTTTCGACTTATTTAGTAGGTGGAGGCCTCGAAACAAGGAGGACCTCGGTTCAGAGCGAAAAGAAAAATTTTCAAACCTGGCTCTGTACCACTTTTGTCACGCCCCGATTTATAAACAAGACTTAAATAAGAGAAATGAGGCACATCGGGTACGAGACTTGCACTTGAGATATCAATTATCAAGAAGAATTTAAGCAAATGAGAAAGAATCACCGCACTTATCCCAAGTTAAGCAAAAGATATTAAAGGGGTGCCTCCTCAAGAAGGGATCGTAGCTTCTTGAGTAACCAAATATCAGAGTATTTATGATGTCATCAAAGGTTAACAAAAGATAAAGAGTTTTAGCAGCGGAAAGTTATCAATGAAGTATGTATATGAAGATACATACTTCAGTATCTAACTATTACAAAAAGAATCTTCAGCTCCACTTCGACTGCTGCCTCGTACTCTGGTTCCAAAAGCTTCTTTTAACCTGCGCATTTTAGAAATAATGTGAGGGGCAAAGTACAAATTGTACTTAGTGAACACATGCCCGAAAACATACATACATATAAGTTTGTCATGCCTTTTTAATCGGGTCGCACATGAGGTTTTAAGTTTGAAATCCTCCTATTGCACCAAAACATTTCATGAATGAGCATGCTCCTTTTTACTTAGTTAAACCATTTGCAAATGATTATGTGACTAGGAGGTGGCCACCTACCACAGTCACGATGCTAGTCCGAGTAGGGCATGACCCCTAACATGTCAGCATCATAGTGCACTAACCCGAGGTATCTCTTTCACTACCTGGGTACGATCGATAAGACTCGCAATACGCAGAGTCAACATCCACGTTGAATACGTTTGATGTTCTTCTCTGAGTGGGGTTCCCCCACTGAGTGGATAGATAGCAAACACAAAACAGTAGGCAATGACAAAGCAGTTTAAAACAAAACATTTCATTTCATGCTTGATATGCTTCGAAAAGAAAACATCAATTTCATATTTTTAATTTAGCCCACTATATAGGGGTAAAAGAAAGCCCACCTTGAGTAGGTGCGGTTACGTGATTGGTTGTTCTAGCAATTGATCTTCTCCTTCCCCTTTCCTATTACATAAGGAATACGAGTAAATCCTCAAGGGATAATAGATTATTTAAAATCTAACTCATCAATTAATTCTAGACTCTTAATCGATCTTGGACTTCTCAAGTTTGAGCCATCGGATAAGGATATGTGAGAATGATTTTGGCAATTTAGTTTGACGAACAAGATAGTCAAACGTTACTTCAATAGCTCGTGGTTCAACATCGAGCATTAATTCAAGGAACATGAATAATAATTCAATTTGATTGAACAAAACAATGACTTCGTCAAGTGACTAAGCACTTTCAAGAGTTTAAGATTGAAAGAAGTTTCATTGTGAATCATCGTACATTGCTTGAGAGTATAAGAACTCATCAAGTTGTTTCAATGAAATAATCGAGGAGATTATTGATCTTAGATGAAGATCAAATTAAGATTTCAAAAGTTAAGGTTTAACAATAAGCTTCAAGGAAGTTTGAGTTACAAGAGTTCGGTCAAGCAAATCAAGTTGATTTGTACTGAATGGATTCTCGGAGAGGTTATAAGAGATAACATCTCTTCGTCGATTGATACAGGGAATATCAAACGAAATCAATTTGGATTTGAATTAATTGAATGAAGGATTTAGAATTTAAGGAAATGTCATTGGAGTTGATTGGTATGAAGGGTATCGAGAGGTATGAAAGATAAATCGAATCGGTCGAAGAAAGGACAAAATGTGGGAAATTTCACTCTGTCTCGACCGAGATGGAGTGCATCTCGACCGAGATGTATGCATCGACCGAAATGAAGTGTATCTCGACCGATATGAGCATATCAACCGAGATGAGGTGCATCTCGACCGATATGAGCATATCGACCGAGATGAAACACATATCGACCAAAATGAATAGGAATTGGTCGTCTCGACCGGGATGAAGTCCATCTCAACCGATATAGCCATATCGACCGAGGTGTCCTTCATCTCGCCCGATATAGCCATTTCGACCGAAATGGAGTCTATATCGGCCGAAACAGAGGCTGCATGCCTTCTGGCAGAAATTCTTATTTTTGGCTCAAACGGTTATCCGGGCTCGTCCAATCGATTTCTAACAAAACCAAATGGTTTTCTAACAAGTATAACGAGTCTAGACATGATTTAAACCATCAAAACATCTTGGAATCGAGATTTAACCGCAATATTTCATTATAGGGCAAATATACCAAAATACTCCAAAATCAACACAACTTGATTCCTAGGTCGATATATTGTTTCTAGGCTCATAATATAACATGCTAAACATGCATACGTACTCATAAACTCAAGATTAAGCCTAGATCATCACATTTATCAACTAGGGCAAAAATCATAACATGCTTAAATCGATAAAATAGCTAGAGGGAGGTTCGATCTATACCTCTAGGACGTTCGTTGAGCTTCGTGGGCTTGATCAACCTTTGATTTCTCTATTTCTCACTTCAAAACAAAAAGGGAATAGAAATCTAAGGTTGGAAATGGAAAGGAAACGAAGAGAGGATTCCGAAAAGGTATAGTTTTACCTTAAAAACTTCTCGCCGGAGCTTCGTTGGAGCTCGCCGGAATTTCGCCGAAAATTCTTTGGAGAAATTTTGAGAGAGAAAGTGAAAGTAAAACTTGAAATGTAAGCCTTCTATTTATAGAAGGGAGGCGAGGGTAATTTCGGAATTACCAAAAGTCAAAAAGGTTAAAGTGGTTGTCATTCGCTTGTCACATCGGTCACTTTAACATCACCTCACGTCAACTCCACATCTCTTCACGTCATTGCACGGGAGACCGTTATATTTCGTCTACCCGCGAATATTTATCGATCGATATTATCCCGATATGAAAATGTCGGGTCATCAAATAAATTATCGACGTTAATTATTAATTTAATATTTAATTATTCTTCTTGAAATAAGATTGGCAATTAAATAAAAGCCCAAAATAATAAATTTCCAAATCAAATCGATCGCATAGCTTCGAATTAAATTCGATGACAAAATATAAATTTCGGAAATTCGATAAATACATTTAAAATTTACGAGGGGCGTTACAAATCTAATATATCAAGAAAATAATAAGTATCGATCTAGGAGCGCAAGTGATTACGTGATTATCTATAATTAATTGGTCATATTTTTTAGTCGCGTCGAAACGCTCACCCCCGTTTAAAGAGTATGCCAAAAGAAAATTGTTTAAACATTGTTCAAAATTAAAAAAATTTAATATATAAAATAAAATTTACCAATTAATCAAAGTAAATATAAGTTAATATAATATATATATATATATTATATATACAAATTTTGTGCGTTATAGATATTCATATTAATTTGTTGTTTACGAATTATAGATATTCATATTATTCTTCTAAAAATAAAATATTATGTTCAATTACAAATAATTAAAATTCTCACGCATCGCGTGAGTGCAATACTAATTCTCTTCAATTCTTCACCATAAAATCTATAGCTTATCCAGAAAATTTAAAGAAATTATCACAATTACTAACTATAGTTCTCTTTATATCTCATCTCTTTAACTTTCAAGAAATTTGCATAACTGATCTAAATCATTAACTACGAACGATCATCAAAATCGAGTTTTACAATTATGATTTTAACATAACAACTTGACACATGTAACATCAGCAAGTGAGGATAAAATATAAATCAAAATATATTAATTTAAATTATAGGTAAAAGTGGTATGATAATAGCTAGGATGTAACCAAATGGAATAATGTTTTACTCAAGTTTAACTCATTTATTATCAAGTTGAATTTTGTGCCTTTGTTATCAAAAATTTTAAAATTCACAAATTTATCAAGTCTTATTCTGACCTTAACGAGCTTTCTTAAATTTGTTACATTTAAAATATTATTTGTTTTAAAAGAAAATATTATTTATTCTAAGAATAATATCTGGTTGCATTCAAATTCAATTCATTCATATAACTATAAATTTTTTTTATTATATTTCTTATTCTTAAATTGTGAAATTATTAATATTTATAAAATTATTAATTTTATATTTTATATAATTTCAACTATAAACTTATTAACGAATAAAAGTATTATAAAATTCAAATTTAATTCGTTCAATGAACAAGTTTAACTAAACAAGCTTATACAAATTTTTATCTAAATTCAAATACTCATTTAATGTTTGAATGATAGGAATCTCACTCTCTCTTGTGAAAGAAAATAATAATAAAAAAAAATGTCATGTCAAAGTGAGCAGAAAAATCAACAATGGCTTGCCACGAAATTCCAAAGCCAACACAATGCTTCCACCTTATATATTCTCACAACTATATAAACAAATCCCCACAAACTCAAAAAAAAAAACCACTCACCCATGATGGAGAAGTCTGAGCAAGTCCGCCCACTCGCCCCCTCCTCCGACCGCCCCGCCAGCAGCGACGACGAAGCCGCCCTCACCGTCACCAAAGCTCGCCGCAGGCGCTGGCTCCGCTGCTGCACCTGCGTCGGCGCAGTCCTCCTCCTCCAAGCCCTCGTGGTGGTCATCCTAATCTTCACCGTGTTCAAAGTGAAAGACCCCGTGATCCGGCTCAACGGCGTGACGGTGAACCGGCTGGAGCTGGTCAACGGCACCACCACGCCGCGGCCGGGGACCAACATGTCGCTGACGGCGGACGTGTCGGTGAAGAACCCGAACTACGCGTCTTTCAAGTACCAGAACACGACGACGGCGCTGTTCTACCGCGGCGCGGAGATCGGGGAGGCGCGTGGGCCGCCGGGGAGGTCGAAGGCGCGGCGGACGATGAGGATGAACATAACCGTGGACGTGATAACGGATCGGATCCTGTCGCAGCCGGAGCTCGGGTCGGATATCGGCACCGGCTTGCTGACGCTGGGCAGCTTCACGGAGGTTGGCGGGAGAGTGAAGATTCTGATGATCACGCGGCACGTGCGGGTGCGGATGAACTGCACCATGACCGTTAATATCACCAGCCGCGCCATTCAGGATCAGAAATGTAAGCGCAAGGTTAAACTTTAGGTACCAATGAGATCATCCATCTTAAAATCTCTTATTCCGAGATTTTTATATTTCCGACTTTCATAGTTACTTTTTTTTTTTTAGGGATAGTGATTTTTGTAACGTAATCGTGAGCTTCTTTATTTTATTTTTTTTTTAATTGCATGAGTACTATGTACATAAAATGAGATTCTTGTGTTATATATAGAAGAATACTGTTTGGTTAGATAAATTTTAGTTGAATGAATGGTGTTGTGTCGGTTGTTTCATTCTTCGATTTCTATGAGTTGATATCTAAGTTATTCAAGAAAGTTGCATGATTAAAAAATAAAATCCCAGAAGAAGTGGAACCTATTATATTTAATTCAGATTCACTGGGTGCTGCCAGCTTTTTCTTGTGAAAATGAAATCAGCCTCTTTCAAAAAATGAATTGATTTTGCTCTCCAATTAGTCATCCGATCAATATAGGAGCATCCACATAGTGAATTATATTCCACTAAAAAAAACCACCAACCAACAAATGCAATAATTTAATGTATTTAATGCAATATTATTTAAGTTATATAACTCACATTTTTCTGTACTTGATGCACCAATATTATGCATCTAATACACTATTACTAGTGTCTAATGTATTTCTTGCACTATAGTACAAACACATCAAAAATATAATTATATTAATTTATATATTTCTATCAAATCTCAATAATGAAAGAATAAATAGTTGAGTTTAATAAAAAATGTTAGAAGGATAGATTCTAAATGCAATCATAATTTTGTTAAACTAATTTATTTAAAAAAAAAAAAAATTTAATTATTATATAACTATATAATTTTATCGTAGTAAACCCCAATTAAATTTTTTTTATTAAAATAATAAAATCAAAGCTCAAATATAAACTTATCTACATCTACACGTAATAAAAATTAAAACTTATAAATAGAAAGACTTATGTTCTACGAAAATTTAAATCCCAATCTAATATATGGGAAATCCATCTCCATCAATGACGAATTTTTGGCTTTGATTTTCTTAGAGTAAGAATGCTGTCTCCAGCAACTAATAAATTTTTTGCTTTGATTTTCTTAGAATTAGGGGTGAGCAACGGTCGGTTCGGTCTGAAAACCGAACCGAACCGCCCAAACTGTCAAACCGCAAATCCTAAAAAATTAAACCGAACTGCACCGCTAGGAGTATGTAAACCGCACCGAAATCGCACCGAACCGAATGGGCGGTTTCGGTTTGGTTTGGCAGTTTGCACCAAACCGAACCAAACCGCACCGAACCGCACGGTTTCGGTTTAAACCGAACTTTTTCCACCTATTTTTCAAAATGCTTGAATTAAAACATACATTTTCATGTTCCAACATTCATTAAAAGTCCAAATACACCAAATATATCCCACAAGTTTAACAAACAAGTCTAACTCATAAATCCAAATACACAAGTTCATAAATAACAATTCAAATCTATAAATTCATATCCAAACCGCCTGAACCGAACCGCACCGCTATATTTCGGTTAAAACCGAACCGAACCAAATTTTGGCTGTTTAAAAAAATTCAGACCGAACCGAACCGAAATTAATATATAAACCGAACCAAACCTAACCGAAACCGCCGGTTTACGGTTTGGTTCGGTTTTCGATTCGATTTTGCTCACCCCTACTTAGAATAAGAACACCTTAATAAAAATCATTTGTGCAAACATTCAATTGTCTTCTCCATAGAAAATAACGAGAATTCATTCAGCCTACAACAAAGTTTTTCTTTCTTGGAGAATTGACATTATAATTCATTAGAAAGCCTTGTTTAAGAAAACAAATCCATCGTTTTGGTGAATTAATGTAAGTATGTAAATTGGTGTTCGCCTCCATATCCAAAATTTGAAACACTATTTAACAAAAATAAGATAATTTAGCTCCAGTTTTTCTTTTTCCTTGAGAACAATTTCATTCATCGAAAATATTTTTAAGGGATGAAGTACTTTTTGATAGAAGGAATAAGTTCTGAGAGTTAGATCATTTGTATAATCTGTGAATCTTCTTTGAAATTTTCTGAAAACTGATTTCTTTCCGATTTCATCATTGAGAGTTTGATGATTCCTATTTGTTAATGGTCCCGAGATCAAAGTTGGTGCACAGCGAAAATAAGATTAAACAAACTTGCGCATCACAAACTAGTAGTTGTTCGCTAGTTTTGTTTCTAAAATCTTGTTACTTAGCGAATTTGAGGTTAAATCAGGTTTGAAATATCCTTCAACAATTTGAATGTGTTGAGTTTCAAATCCTTGCAAGAAAATAAATAAAACAGTAAAGTGCAAAAGGATTTATATTGTTTCGGAGTCAAACGTCCTACGTCCTCTCTTCAGACCTGAGTCTGGAAATCACTAAGCTTGCTTACATGATAGTCTCATAATCTATAACTAGCTGGTAGATGTCAATGTCTACCAGTCCACTAGCTTACTCGTCCAGGTCTGCTTCCTCTGCTTCTCAGAATTTAGAGTGTGGACACACCATGCAACTTCTTTTCTGGATCTTGGTAGATTTAGAGTTCTTCCCAGAACTATCAAACTTGCGGCTAGATGCCCATGATAGTTACTGCTTGGAGATAGGCAGCAACTGATGTGTTCTTACTTGGAAAGTAAGAACACAAAAAAAGTAACTCGAGCTGAGAGGTTATGAGTTTCGTGTCCAAGGATGGTACACGGTTAGCTTAGAAAAGCCTCGAAGTTTGAATGTCTTAATTTGCAAATTCGGTTGTTAAGTTGAATAGGAAGTCTATTAAAAAATGGTAACCTCTCCTATGTGTGTACTTCGTCTATTTATAGTCGTTTAGAGACAATCTGGATGTCGTCCAATCCAGTATCTCTCTTCTCTGCAAAGGACATGGTGCTTTTCCTGATGTTTTGCACCTGCTTCATCCTTTTTCTGACAAGGGATGATGACTCTACAACTTTGTGTCAAAACGGCCATGCCAATCCGATGAATCTAAAATTGGTTAATCACCAGGGTCTCCAGACTCTAAGTAATCTCCATCCTTGAAGTCTGGCCTTGTGAACGTTCCTCTAATTTTATTCTCTTGTCTTTATGTGCGGGTTGTTGCTATAAGATCATCCTAAGCTTGTCCTACAGAGCGAATCCACCACTAAAGGTATTCACATATTAAATCAATTAGGTGCATAACCTAATTCACAGTGTCTATTCAAACCAGGAATGCTTGGAATTCCAAGAGAGAATTATGGAGGCTTAGAACTCGAAACCCTAGGTTTTGTGTATTGATATGAATGATTTGGAAACAAATTATTTTATTCTCTTTATGAAGAAAACTCACGGTTGTTTCATATATCTTAGGAATAAGTAATTCACAAATCTTATCTAATAAGATTTGAAATATATTTATTTCCATGTAAATTATATTTTTTAATAATCTAATTATTAATATATTATCAACTATATAGTAATCTAATTAATATATTATATACTAATCCAATTAGTATAAAATCTTAGTCCATATCTTTCAATCTCCCACTTGGACTATGATTTTGATTTCAAAAATCAACACCATCTTTTACACCCTTAAATTGATCAATCCAACACTTATAGTGTGACCCTATAGACCTCCATTACCAACGATAATCAAATTAAAGTCTACACAAAACTCCTAGTTTCCGTTGTGTAGCGAACATGATATATGGAGAACATTTACGTGGATTTAGCAAATATGACCTTTCGTGAAGTTTATATAATATTCCTCTATTCACGAACCACTCAATTAGTCTAGGATTTGTCATGAGTCCATCACAACAACTTAATTAATTTATTGCACATGCATTATATGATTTATATACACCATATTCAATTACTATAATTGAACAGTCTTTCACTGGCGAGTGACTTTACAATCATATAATATAGAGAACTTGAGTGTTTTTCTCGAAGTCCAATCGAGTAATGAATTCCATCTTGACTGAACTACCATTTTCATCTACATAATGATGTACCCAACACAAGTCGTATCTACCCCTTTATTGGAGTGCAAGCATTGTACTAGGTCAAAGTACACCACTTTGCAAATAAATGAGTATTGCCCTAAGGTCTAAGGACAATTATATACTCCACTTACTAATAAATCATAGACACTTAGAAAAAATGGTTTAAAGGTAAGGTATACCAATACTCTCCAAAGTATCCATGTGTCCATCACGAACATCAAATGTCTCGTAGTCGTGAGATCAACTACATTCTCTAAGAATGTGATGCAAACCACATGCTAACCTATCACATATCATCAATATCCCGCTCTTGATGATCCTTGGTTAGGGCACTTTTAGAGTTATATTTTATCATTAATGTCTCACATCATTAATAACAATATTAACTCAAGGGAACATTTATTTGCAAATAATAACATACAAATAAATTATTATTCAAAATAATGTACAAGCCTTAAGATTCACAATGAATAAAACTGAATGCAATTAAGATAATTGTCTCTTTCAAAAATGTTTCTAAGACATACTATCTCAAAACTCCAACTAACCTAAAGCCAATTACCAACATATCTAATACCCAAATTCTCGAAGTGTCTATTGTATTTCTGATGGAGATCTAATTGGCAAGAT
>JAPKLW010006844.1:534-16394 GCA_026898455.1 Plectranthus barbatus
TCGGGGATTGACAAGTACGTTACGGTTACCCCTCAGCATTTCCATAAAGAGGCGCTTCAGAAGTTTTTCAGCCAAGCGCAAGTGGAGGGTGAATCCATCTTTGGTTTTCTGAACAACCGTTTGGTGAAATGGACTGCTGATTCCTTCGCAAGAGACTTCAGCTTACCCCAAGGCAACAGTTCTATTTTCGACTATCGCTCTGGTGATGTGGCGCCGGAGTACTCTTGTTGGAAGCGTTGGAAGAGAGGATATTGGGGCGAGTTCTCCACCACGGTGTCTCCGCTAGGTCTTCGTCCTGAGTACGGTATCCTGTATGACATCTGCAACGACATAGTGAACGGAATGTACGCCGATGAGGAGTTGTCCCTCACTAAGGGTGTCTGGCAGGCGATGATGGTAGTCGATGATGGATGGCTTCATGCAAATTGGGCGAGGCTTGTGTTTGACCAGGTGAAGGATGTGGTCAACTGCTGGCCTAACACAGGGTTGCCAAATGGGATGCAGCTTAGCTGGCTGCTGGAGCAAACCTTTCCAGATCTTGCTGTTGGCCGATCAACCCTTCATCCATCCGACTTCTTCCCAAGGGATCCCCATACTATGTGACGTCTACTGTTGTTAGTCTGATGTATCTCTGTTTTCCATTTTTTTTTATGATGATGTATGCTCCCCTCTCTTCTCTGTTTTCCATCCACTCTTTCTCCCACTTTAACTTTAAAGGGTGCAAGTTGATCGTTCTTCCACTAATCTAATATATGAGGGGTTATCTTTATATTATCTGCATCTTCTGTGCAAAGTCTTGAGTATGCATTTCATAGAATTGACGGGATTTTGCTAGAGAAATCCGCAATAATGATCAGAACCGTTAACATTTGTAATGAGTTGTTAACTGTTCTGCTGTGAGATAAACAAATCTTCTGCTAAATAATCATGAATTCTCTGCTGAATAAATAAGAAGTTTGCTGGAAATATTCGATAAATCTTCTGAGACAAGTCGAGTGAAGTACTCAGGTTCCATAGCATCTCCATACACCGAGTACTAAATCTTCATGAAATCCAGAAAGAATGAAAACCAAATTTCATTCATCCAAGGTCTCATCTAATTCCATAAGACCCAATTTAATGCATAATTCCTTAAATCTTGACTCTGGGAGAGGTTTTGTAAAAATATCCGCAATTTGATCTTCAGTGCATATATACTTGACATCAATGTCCTTTTTCTCCTGATGATCTCGAATGAAGTGGTGACGGATATCAATGTGCTTTGTTCTGGAGTGATGAACAGGATTTTTTGTAATACACATGGCACTGTTGTTATCGCAATATATTGGCACACATTCAGGAGTAATTCCATAATCTTGCAATTGTTGTTTTATCCAGATAATCTGTGAACAACAACTAGCAGCCGCCACATACTCTGCTTCTGTGGTCGATGTGGCAACGGAGTGCTGCTTGTTGCTAAACCAGCTAAAAAGCAGGAATGTTGTTGACCGCTTTGCCAATCGACTATATATAATCCACCTTTGCGGATGCCTCGTAGTTTTACTTCTCCTGAAACAGCATCAGCAATAGCACAACCAGTATTTTTAAAAGATACAATATACCCGTTTTCACATAGTTGACTAATGCTGAGTAGATTATGCTTCAGGTTGGAGACGAGTGCTACGTTGACGATTCTTAAGCCATTCCTTTAAATGCAACCTCGTCCAACAACTTCTCCTTCACTGTTGTCTCCGAATTTGACTTTTGGACCGTTGAATAATCTTCTTATGTCTGAGAACAATTCTTCGTTCCCGGTCATATGAGCAGAGCAACCGCTATCTAGGACCCATTCATTGGATATGCACGTTCCCGTAGCTATGGAGTCCTGTTCCTGCAAGCGAATCAAGTGAATTTAGGTACCCGTTTAGTGTCGGGTCCTGCAGGATTAGCGTGAAGCATAGTTCCTTTCGGAACCCACATCTTAGTGATCTTCAAGACTTTTGTCTTGGTTTCACTATTGACCACTTTCTTGACCTTTGACATAAAGTTTCTATTTCTAGGTGAATGAATATATTCAGCCGTCCTTGCCCTTGAAATAGAATGTATAATGGGCTCAGGCTTTGCATTGATATTTCTTCTATGCGATGTATACTGCGGGTAGCTAGGTCTCACAGCATTGTACTGTGCAGGTCTTCTCTGATGAAGATTAGGATATACTATCTTTGCGTTGAAGTTAGAACGCTCAGTACTCCTAGGATTGGTTGAGTAGTGTTTAGCGTATGCTCTAGAATTCCTCTGCTGAAGTCTATCAAATACTTGCCTATTATTCATCATTTGAGTCTTCTGCTGAGGCTTAGAGTTGCGTCCAGCATTTGTCCTTGGGATCCTCTGCTGAGGTCCATTGGATAAAGGCCTAGCAAACTCTGTCCTCTGCTGAGATCCAGCAGATGAACCATTGGCTGTCTTTGATACAGACCTCTGCTGAGCTCTAATGGGCATATTCTGCTGAGAATTACTTTTTGGTTTAGCTGATGGCTCAGCAAACATAGTTTCAGCAGTCACTACTCCTTTACCTTTCTCAGTAGAGCTATATCCAGCAGTTACAAACAAAATTGGATTCTTTTTAAAAGAATTACCATTGATTTTTGGCATTCTTTTTGATGATTCGCATCCAAGTCCAGACCTATCAGAGTGATGTCTTTGACTACTCACAAGGGCATTGAGAGCAGCCTTGCTGGATGCATACATGCAAATACAATCCTCTTTTGGTTTGTTTTTTAATGCTTGATTTTCCTTTTCTAACGTTTGAAATTTTTCTGACAACTGCGAGAGATCTTCTTTTAATTTGAAAAATTCTTCACTTTCTAACCTTAGTCTTTCGACTTCCTCGGTTAAACTTGTAATGTGAAGTTTTAATGAGGCGTTTTCTCCCACAATTTCATTTTTGATTTCATACATTTTTGCAAATTCTAATGATAGCTGCACTAAATAGTCTTCTTCGGAATCGAAATGTGATTCCTCCGATTTGTCTATAATTTGATTGCTAGATGAATTTGTGGATAGTACCTCTGCTTCCTCAGCAGCGAGAGCTGATTCATTGGTTTCCTCAGCATCGTTGTCCGCATCAGCAAACTGATCTTCAGTGATGTCTGCCATTAGTACGAACAAGGCTTCTTCGCTATCTTCTTCTTCTGAAGAGCAGTAAAACTCTTCTTCATCAGCAATCTCCGTCCTGGTTAGCAATGCCTTGGTTACAGCTTTAGCAGCGCGTCTTTCGAATCGTTGCTTCAGGCGATCTCGTTCTTCTTTGCTGATCTTTGGGCAGTCATGCTTCAAGTGATCTGGAGAGCCACATTCAAAGCAAGTTCTATTTTTTCGCTCTATTGAGCGGTTAGATGTTGATGAGGGTATTTCTTTTGCCTCCTTTTCAGCTTTTGCTTCATTCAGCATCCTCTGCATTTTCTTCATTTGTTCTTCCAGTTCATTGATCTTTAGATCAACTGCTTGTGTACCTGCACTGGATGTTCCTTCTTTCGAGGGAGATGCTGGAGTAGGTCTTTCTTGTTTATAGAAAGATCTTTTTGTCCTGAATTTGTTGTAGTCCTTCTTAGCGAAGTATGCTAAGTCCTCAGCGTTCCCAACATACTTTGAAGCGGCTTGTGCTACAGCCGTCTCATTCTTCTTCGACTGCTGTATGATAAATTCATGAGCTTTAAGTTGAGCAAATACCTCAGATGTAGTCAAGCTGTTGAGGTCTTTTTCACTCAAACTTGTTACTTTTGCGAACCAGTCATCTCTCGGATATAGTTTGGAAATGATTTTATTGTTCATCTCTCCATTATCATACTTCTTTTCAAGACTCCTGAGTTCTCCAATTATTGTGTTGAAGCGTTCCTCCATGATTTGAATGGTTTCTCCTGCACACATTGAGAAAGATTCGTATTTGTCTACAGCTACCTGTAATTTGTTACATCTCTTTTGGTCCGTTTCCTGTAAAGACTCGCACACGTAGTCTCACATTTCCTTAGCAGTTTCAAGGTCAAGCGCCTTGTCTTTCATAAGTTTTGGAAGAGAGTCAAGAATGAGTTTCTTTGCCACGTGCTCTAGTTGAGCTCTCTTTTTGTCTTCACTTGTGTATTCATCAAATGGTTTAGGAACCATTTCAGGTCTTGGAGGTCTTGGTTCTCCTCCAGCAGCATCTTCAGCACGTCCTAGTCCTATAAAAGTGTTAGCTTTCATGATCTGAATAGGACCTCTTACCAGTATGTCTGCCATCTCAGGATGTATGCTCTGAAGTTGTATGAGAGCCATCTTCTTCCAAGATGAGAAGTTCTCTCTGTCATACTCTCCAAGGGAGTGGTTCATCATTTTGTATGCTCCTTGAAAGGTTTCCTGAGCTGAATAGATAAAATAGGAATAAAAGTGCAAAGAAAAAGATAGATCTGGTCTTAAAGCGACTCAGAAACAGTCGGTTTTTCAACCTCCTGCTCTGATACCACTTGTTGGTCCGTAAATATCAGAGTCGTCGTGTTGAAAACTTAACACGAAATGCAGCGGAATAGATTAAAGTTTCTTGCACTTAATGTTGTGAACAAAATGTTTCTTAGCTCAAGTTGTTACTTAAGTTTGCTTACAGATATACTCTAGCAACTCCGTTGCTAGGTTTTAAATCAAGCTTCGAACAGTTAATTAATAAAACAGTAAACAAACACAAGATTTATAGTGGTTCGATCAAATAGATCTACGTCCACTCCTTAGCCGAATCGCTAAGAATTTCACTAGAAAAGTTTACAGATTACAAGGAATCGCCTTTCCAGTTAAATAGACAGTGAGCTTTCGGCCTGGCTACTTGACAGCTATCCTCCGTGAGTCTGAACTTCTCTGAACACAGCTCTGGGCAAGTCAAGGGCACACCTTCGTAAAACTTGTCCTTCGCTAATGAGGCTTTTATAGTTTGCCCCTGAACTTAATAATTGTGCGGCTAATGCCCGTGTGAGTCACAATCTTTCCAAGAGTGACTGTTGGATTCTTTTCTGAAAGAAATGAATCCCAATGATTGAGATATCCTTGAATGCAATCAAGAATATCTTCAATGGAGTGTCAGTACTTCAATGAGCGACACTACAGGTTGTTGGGAGCCTTCAGATAGACTTTAAGACGGCTCTCAACTAACTACTTTTAAGGATCACTTTGTCAAGGGAATCTTTAGCTTGAGCGTTTTTGAATGAGTAAAGTGATTAGAACACTTGTAGATTTGTAAAAGCAGTAGTCTATCCAGTTCTTGAATCTGCCTTTTATAGTTGGAGATTCAAAACTTTGAATCTCCATACCCGTTAGACACAACGGCTTCTTTCTCCAAGAATGGATTAACTTGATAGAACGCCTTTCTTAGTAGAGATGTACTTCCCACACTACTTAGGGAAAGTCTCGTCCCTTGTGCGTCCTTTTTGTCAGAGTCGCAGTCCGGCTTCAACTTTGCTAAAGGTATATTCCTTGAGATCCTTTGACTTTGATACTTCATTGATATGCTGAAAGGTCCGAACGCCATCTTTTCAGCCAAATGCTGGCGATCCTTGTTCGCTTGTTTCTCTAGCATCTTGTGAGTTGGATGCTGACTCCATCTGCTCGTTGTCTGCTAGGGATTCTTCATAGCATACTAGTCTATTACAACTCAATATATAACTTATACAGGACTTTACAAGTTGTGTTAGACGCTCTAGATTTCAGCAAATGATCGACCATCTAAATAAGGTTTGATTCAACAAAACCTTTTACAAATAAGTCCTAAGGAAGATTTTAGGGATAATTCCCAACAACAATTATCAATGGTGGGAAGAGAGAAGAGATTATCGTACAGTGAAGAAGGCACATGAGTCTTATGAGAATGAGTTAATAAGGAATCAATTAGCTTTGATGCAAAAGCAAATGCACTTGCTCAAGAAGGAAAGTGGGAGATATGAAGAAAAAATCTTTATAAGGAAGGATGAAAGATTCCCCAAGGAAGTTGAGTTTATGAATTAATGATATGGAGATTGACGGGGGAATTTGGACTCCCGAAATAGCATGTACTATCCATCAAGTAATAGATACTATTCACATAGTCCATATGCTAGCTCAAAGCATAACTGGAACGCATCCATGGGATTTGATGGTTATGATAAATGGGGAAGCAGTGGTAATGGGGGATATAGAAAAGAGAGAACATTTTGGGAAGCATTCGATTAGAAATTTGAAAAGTACAAGGGAATGTGTATTGAGATACAAATGCAATTATCTACAATTGTGAAGCAATTAAGTGGGAATCACTAAGTGGAAAAATTTCCAAGCAATATAGAAATAAACCCAAAGGAGAGTTGTGTTGTGATTGATGAAAGTATGGACAATGATATGGAGGAGAAGATGAATTAGATGAAAGAAAAGAAAAAGAGATAGTGGAGTTCCAAGAAGAAGAACCGAAGAAGGAAAGTGAAGTTTTACCTCAAGAAAATGAGGCGAACGAAGGCACCAATGAGTCGGTACAAATCCTGGAAAATGTGAAGAAGGTTGAGAGTGAGATGCCTTCGTCGGAAGAAATGCAAAAAGTATTGGCACTTGCAAGTCTTGTGAAGGTTGAGATGTTGGCAACAAATTTGGATTGTGAAAGAAAGTTTGTGAAACCATCGGAGGTAGAGCAGATGAATGAGCTAGCTATTATTGTTGCAAGAGTAGTTAAGGTGAATGAGAAGTATGTGCATATCTTTGACACAATACATAGGCTTGAAGGAATTGTGGAAAATATTGTATTGGAGAGTAGTTTGGATGTTGCCTCAAAGTGTAGGAACTGAGTCTTCAACAGACAACGTGAATAGTCTTTTATTATTTTGGCTATTTGGATTGTTCTTAGGGTATCAAAAATAAATCAGATTGAGTAAACCAGACGAACCCTATGCATGCTCCTAATATTTAATTGTGATGGATGGATTTACATAATACCTGAACTCCAGCTTCTGATCTCTAGATCTGAATCGACGGCAATGTATTCTGGATGTGGGGATCTTGATAAATTCTATTGCGCTCCAATAGATCTGATCTTCTGATATGTTCCCTTTCTCTTCAGAAATCTTGTGAGGATATGCCACCGAGTTGGTTAAAAGGCTGGACAAATCGATCACTTTCTCCCTTCTGAATAGTCGTCGCCCCTCTCTCTTTTCTCTCAATTATGTATTGTCGTGCTGAATTTTGTAATAACAATACTGATCTGATAGAGATAAAGGGTTTATTTAGTATTAGGGTTAGAAAAACCCTAATGCTAATGGGCTCTGAGCAGTGTGTGGGCTAGAATAGGGATCAAATGCAAATAATGAAGTGAACCCTCCTTATCAATTTATTCCATGTACAACCCAAACATAATTAATTAATAAAATATTATTTTACATACACCAGGAAAACAATGTTGACTCACCCCTTTATTATCACGTTATTTGAAACGGGTTGCCTTAGACTTCAATGATACACATATTTAAGGTTTCAGACATTCATTAATCAGTTTGGCTTATGACAATCCGCCATAATTAATTAATCTCTTCTTTCTTGATTAGTATCACTCACTCCTTTTCATTTGTGCCTGAATTTATAATTCAACCTACGGAGTTTAGCATAATGAACCTTGTAAGCGCCTCAGGGAATATCCCCATCCTAGAACGGATATGTTTACCTACATGTCCAGCCTAAGCAAGCCACACACAAACCGCCACACCAAAGATGCAGGTATAAGACTACATAAAAGGCTCGCCACTATAGCAACTCAAAGTGTGGTCAACTTGTGTATGTCCCTTAGCCTTCCATTAGGTTTAAGATTATAACAAGTATCTTGAGATCTGGCTCATTCATATGTCAATTAGAATGGCATATCTCACAGTTGATCCCATCAATAAATAACGATGTACCGACAAATCAAGTAGCCATGATAAGCCAACTTATGAACTGATGTATCGCAGCCTTAACCAACGGCCTATCCAGGGTCTGTCCAGCCATGATACTATTTATACTCGATAGGTCAAACGGTTCATATGATCCTCTGTGATCTCCTACAGGCGAGATCATACTATTCACTCCATATGATCATCCCTATAGGCGAGATAATAAGATATTATAGTTCGTATCATATGTTTGTTATATATGATAACGATTATGTTGATGTAACTCATTTTTGAAGATCAGTGTATCCAATAAACACACTTAATCATAAATGCTTTTAGTATACAATCCCAACAATCTCCCACATATACTTAAAGCATAATACCATAACTTTATCAGAGGATTGAGTGTGTCCATATCAGACCTAGCTTATTTAGGCGTTCATCATCTTATGATCAACTTTATCAACAGATACAGACTATGAGCATGAGCCTCATAAGTCTTCTAAGGTAAAAACCGTGTAAGTAAATCTGCTAGACCTTCATGTCAATCGCTCCAACTTTATACACATTGCCTCTTATCACGATTTCTCGTATGATGTGGTACTAGATATTCTATGTGTTTCACCACCTTGTGAGTCTTGGGTTCCCTTAAGTTTGTCTTTGCACAACCATGATCACAGTGTAGGGTTTGAGTCTACGATGGACAACACGAGTTGCCATTATGAATTTCTTGCCAAGGGTCGTTCTTAGGATACCAGGAATAAATTTTAATTAAATAAACCATGCGAATCCTATGCATTCTCCTACAAAATTAATTGCATAGGATGGATCTAGAGAATACCTGATTTCACCGTTTGATCTACAGGACAGATCGGAGAATAACAACGATGAAATAGATCTGGATCTTGGATCTAGATCTGGATCTTGGACGCTAGCGTGGACGGTTGTTCCTACAGATCTGATCTTCTGATCTGTTCCCTTGATCCTTGGAAATCTGGTGAGGATTATCTACCAAGTTGAATCCGAGATCTGGAGGAATCGATCAGTTCCTCCCACCGGATTAGCCGCGCCGCCGTTCTCTCTCAATGTACTGAAAAACCCTAGTTTTTTTTACAACTTCTTGATCTGATAGAGAGAAGGCCTTTATATAGTGTTAGGGTTTTGAGAAACCCTAACCCTAATGGGTTCTGAGCAGTTAATGGGCCAGACCAGGGATCAGATGCAAATAATAAAGTGGGCCCTCTTTATTAATTAATCCTTCCTTGTTCAGCCCAGAACATAATTAATTAATAAAACATTATTTTAACCTTAACCACGGTAACAATGCTGACTCGCCCATTTATTACCACGTTACTAGGAACGGGTTGCACCAAACTAACATGATCCACATATTTAAGGTTTTAGACATTCATTAATTAATTTGGCCTATGACAATTAGCCACAATTAATTAATCTCTTATTTCCTGAATTACACCACTCACTCCTTTTCACTTATGCCTGAATTAAATAATTCAACCTGCAGGGTTTAGCATAATGAACCTTGTGAGCTCCTAAGGGAATGTCACCATCCTGAAACGGATATGCTTACCAAAACGTCCCGACTAAGCAGGCCACACACAAATTGCCAACACCCAAAATACAAGTATTAGAGTACATGTAAGACTCGCCACTCTAGTAAATTAAAGTGTGGTCAATCTGTGTGTGCCCCTTATCCTTCAGTTAGGTTTAAGATCATAGGAAGTATGTTAGGGATCTGGCTCATTCGTATGTCAATGAGAATGGCACATCCCACTGTTGATCCCATCAATACATAACTATGTACCGACACATCAAGTAGCTAGGATAAGCCCACTTATGAACTGATGTGCCGCAGCTTAGACCGACAGCCTATCCAGGGACTGTCTCAGCTGTGATACTGTTTATTTCTCGCTAGGTCAAATGATTCATATGATCCTCTGTGATCTCCTACACACCATATGATCTTCCCTATAGGCGAGATAATAGGATATTATGGTTCGTTGTATGTTTGTTCTATCAGACAGCGAGTATTGTTGCGGCAACATATATGAAGACCAGTGTACAAAATACTTAATTATATATGCTTTCAGTATATAATCCCAACAATCTCCCACTTATACTTAAAGCATAATACCATTGCTTTACCAAAGTATTAAGTGTGTCTATACTGTCAATCACTCCCACTGCATACACGTCACCTCTCGTCACGATTTCTCGTATGATGTGATACCACACATCCTATGTGTTTCACCACCTTGTGAGTCTTGGGTTCTCTTGAGTTTGTCATTGCACCAACATAATCACAAATCCTTGTGATTTAATTAGGCAAACTCAGAACACACACCTCTAGAGGATGGCATCGGAGCTATACTGCTTCTTGTGAAGCTAATGAAGCTGACAAAAACTCAGCCTTCATACTGGAATCCCCAACACATTTCTGTGTTAGATTCCTATAACTCCTCCTCCAAGGCCAACACATAGTTAGAGGTCGATTTCCTTTCCTTATGATCCTCCTGGATATCCGATGTCATTCAACTCACATAGCACACTTGTAAACCGATATGTCTATCCTGAGTTAAATTGATATCTGTCTAACATGCTTACCGCATTGCAGATATCTGAGCTCGTTCATCTGCACTATAGAAAGACAACAATCTTTCTTGCTATGAACGACTCACCACAGAATCAATTTAAGCGACTTGAGATACCTGAACATCCTTTTCTTGTGTCAACACAAGACTTTAATTCAAAAGATGTTCCAGAATCTCATAAGTCCTACTTCTGAAACTGTTCGGATAACCATCCTTTATGCCTGACGATATCCCCACACCATTTCCGAATGTGAAAATACTATCTGCATAATGTGCAAGGAAAACCACGCTTCCGCTGACACATAACTGGTACATGTAACTCTCATTCTCGATAGACAATACCGAAATGTCTGTTACATGACCTTGAAGCTCGTTTAAGTTCATACTTGAACAACCTTGGCTTCGAGACATGATGCTGCACATAACTTATCTGGTTGTCGCATACAGATGTCGTCACCTTTTATCAAGGTACCCGTTTATAAAATACGGATGACTTCATCTATCTTCCAGATATTTAGATACATATGCGCTGTTATGGTTAAAAGAATTCGAATGGGTTCAATAGTTGCAACCAGTGAGAAGGTCTTGTTGTGAAACATACCTTTGCTCACTAACCTAGACATCGAATATACTAGGTTACCATTCGAGCATTTTACTTGTATATCAATCAGTTGCCTGTAGCTGGTAAGCTATCTGGCAATCACTGATCCTGATATACAACCATAACCTTTACTGACTCATTTCTGAATCCATGACTTGACGTCATTAAACTGCATCGTTTGTCTTAATTGCTTCGTTGCGCTTTAAGGGATAAGCACGATGTTGTTCGTTAAGCTGGGAACAAGTCCAAAGACTGTTTCCACGAACCAGTACCATTAAGCTTGTTAAGGCAACCTCCCACTGCAACGTTGCTCCTTTTATGTTGTGAGTTAATGGTGCATTAATTTGTGGTTTACCACCTTACACAGGTGACCGCGCAATTGGTACCATACCTTCCAAGGTATGCTCAATATGCAACGGGGTATTTCCTGATGGATTTGAATTGTCTTTTCTAAAAGGTTAGAAAAACAATCTCACATTTGGATTCATGGTTTCATCCTATACAACTTGCTTGTATCTAGGATACTTAAAACCACCATCTTTTTCGTTTACTTGGAATAGCCCACAAAACAGTACTAGCTTAAACCTTTCTTCTAACCAATCAGTTTCCTATATCAGCTTAATAGCCAAATTACCCATCATTGCCCTTTTTGACAGAGTCAAGGTCTGCTAGGGTATTTAGAACTGATTTTGAAGACACTAGCTTAAGCAAATACACAACTGCTTTTGGCGCTCTTCCCAAAAACGAAAATTTGGCAACAACTGGTATAACTTATAAACTTTAAAGAGTCTTATTTCGTTCTACCTACACCATCCCAACAGAGGAATAATAAGTGGAGTTAACTGGGATGCAATCCCTTTGCTCTGACAGATACTGTAAAAGCACATCACTTAAGATACACCATTATGAATGAACCATAATGATTTTACGGTCTTGTTTAACTTATTCTCTACCTTAGTCTTGAACGCTCTTGATTAGAGCAAGAGACTAAGACATGTAGTGAACTAGATAAACATATCCAAATCTTAAATGATTACAGTATCAATGCCTGTTAAGGCAACCGCGGAAGTAGACTCAAACCACAAACCAGAGCAAACACGAAATAACCTATAGAGATACAATCGCCTATTAAAAGGCCTTGTCACTATCTTATACCTCCAAGTAGTTGTCATAAGTACCATTCTTAGGAATACCTGGATTGAATCCATAATTCCATGAATTACTTAAAACTACTTAGAATGATGTAACCTATCTCTATAGAAATTCATTAAATTATACCTTAGAACACTGATAGTTTATGCAGTCAAGTAATGAAGAGACAATCATCCATAATAGAAAACACTGTTATTCAACCGTGATAGATAAACTCTATCGAATAACTGATAATCCATTACAATAGTGAAAGATGTGTTTATCAAAACCAAAACAACATCTCTTCAGAAACTTGAACTAAAACAGAGTTTTAACATAAACTCAAAGTAAAATCTCCATCAGCTGAAGTAGCAACTTCCAGCATCAATCTTGGAGATGGTAATCCCGCCATCTTCAAGCCTTAAGCTTGATTCCCTGCAAACTGTAGCAAACATGATTAGTGACCTCAGTTACCACTACCCACTAAAGGGTAGAAAACCGATACTAAACATGTTTCAACAGGCAATGCAAAAGATGGCGTACCTTGTCCCTTAGTTATCAAACTTGGACAATTTACTTTCCAGTGACCTTTCTTGCCACACTTGAAACATTTGTCCTTCTTGTTATCTTTCTTTCCCTTGTTCTCTCCTTTAACATTCTTCTTCTTCATGCCATTACGACGCGATTTAGAAGAACTTTTAGCAAGAGATCTGGAATGAACCGATAATACAAGATTGCTCCCACTGCTTCCTTCATTCCTCTTTTCCATGACATCACTCTTCCGACTTGGAAGCAAATCAGAGTGACTCGCCGAAAAGACTGAAGAAGCTTCCGTTGATACAAGATCCTTGAGCAGACTGTGAACAGTATACTCACTCTTGTTTTTCTCAATAGAAATTCTGAAGTCATCAAATGACTTTGGTAACGTGTTGAGTATCAAGTCAATTTTGACACCATTGTCAATTTGACCACCCATCAATGTGTACTCATCTATGAGCTGGATGAGCGATTCCACATGTTCACGTACCGAACAGTTCTGACCCATTTTCTGTCTTACAATACGCTTGATAAGACTGGATCTAGCATGTCCATCGAGTCCGCCATATGCTACGTCAAGACATCGCATAATGTCACACGCAAACCACACATCGCTATAACGAGGACGCAGTGCATCTGACATACCAGCCAAGATATACTGTCTGGCCATGCCATTCGACCACATCCACATGTGATACTGTGCACGCTCCTCATCGAAAGATGTATCAGTGGGCGAACTTGGACAGGGAGTTTGCAGAACAAACAAATGTCCAAATGAATCCAAGAGCTTGACAATGTCACTTTTCCATCTAGGAAAATTCGGACCAGTCAAGGAATTGTGTACGATTGAATTAATGAGCGATACAATAATAGACATATCTGAAAACAAATAAGCGAATTAAAGTAAGCACATACTACGAACAATTGAAAGAAATATGCATAGAACCTTTAGATAAAATAATGCAATTTGCTTCCTCCAATTGCCCAAGATAATTCACCGCAAGCTACCCGAGTAGACGTTTACCGCAAACGCTCAACCAGACCAAAATAGGTCCTTTAATTTCTTAACATGCCAGGTATCTTAAGCAAAAGAAATTAATATTGGAGATCTTTAGACCATGTTCACCTATCCGGAGCAGGGACATCACAACTGAGTTATACTCCAGGCAACATCTAAGCCAAAATAAACCACAAGCCTAACTCCGGACATTAAAAGGCGATTCGACATACGTACTGGACCCATGCGTCCTACCCTTAACATCCTCTGTTATTCCATTTAGTTTAATCTTAGAGAGTTGTGAAAGTTATCTCAATGCAAGCTACCCGAGTAGTCATTGCTTAGAGGTCCCACATTTCTCATCTTAAAATAAATGTTTTATTTTGGAAACCTCATCGCATTAGAACTGGTAAGTTATCTCCAACGTAAGCTACCCGAGTAGTCATTTACGCTTCGAAACGCCTTACTTCCAATGAGAAGTCGTATTTGTGGAGGTCTAATGATTTTGGTTAGAAAAGAACCAAAATCCAGCTTAGTATTTTTTTAATTCTAAAGGTTTTCATGCGCACACATTATTTTATGTTGCCATAAATTATGTCACACCCAAAATTCCATCATAAATTAATATGATCCCGGAATTTATAGACATAATTTAAAACATAAAATAAATCACATAAGACATGCTCAAAAATAAAATTGCAACATGCTTATAACAGTAAATAATTAAAGCAAATAATCATGCTTCCTATTATTTACTAGTGCGCAAATAATAAATCACATCATTACGAGAATAAATAAATAAACAAATATATTCTCGTGGCCCTCAGATGCGATTACAACTGAAATAAATTAAATCTAACTATTGCAAGATTTAATTTCAATACAAATCTTCAAACTGGGCCTCCGTTGGACTTGAAATCTGATATGAATTGATTTAACAGCAATTGGGCTTCAAATTAGGGTTTCTGGCCCAACAGCAGCAAAACCCTAATTTTTCAGGACTGCGGGCCGCCTCCGGGCTGACGAGCCCGAGCCACGGCCCGGGCTGCCAAACCCTAGGGTTTCAGCAAACCCTAGCCGCCACCCCAGCAGCAAGCAGCCGCCTTTCCGGCGCCGCCGCCGCGGCCGGAGCACGTCACCAGCCTTCCCCGCTGGCCTAGCCCGCTGCCCAGCAACGTCGCCAGCCCGCTCACGGCGCCGTGGAGTCCCCGCCGCCGCCTGAAACACGAGCTCACGCTCGCTGTAACCGCTTCACACCGCGTACTTCAGCTGAGCGCGGTTTGGCAGTCCGACAGCACCACCCACCACCGGCTGTCGCTGCTGCACCCGACCGCCTGCAATCTACGCCTGTCACAGGCACAGAAGCAGAACCGCCGTGCGCAGCAGCACGCGGCCCCTGCCTTCGTCGGCTGCCATCGCCGAACACACCCCTTCGCCTGCCAGCACCACCGCACGCGAACACCACCACCATGACGAGCGTCTGCTCGCCTCGTCGGAGACGCGCTCGCAGCAACTGGCTTCAGGAGCGCGGCCCAGCCGCAGGCTTAAACGCCTGCCGCTGCCACCCCTTGCAGCGCCGCCTGTCACGTCCATGGTCGGATCTGGGAGCTCACCGGCTTGCTTCCATCGTCGGAAATGCGAGAAGCGAGAGAATGGGGCGGGTGCGGCCCAGCCGCAGGGAAGGGACCCTGCCGCCGCTGCAACGGCCATTGCCGCCGGCGGCTCCTTGGCTGAACCCTAACTGCACCTCCATGTCTTTTCTTTGTTCTCTTTTCTCGTTCTTCCGGATCTCAATTTTACAGTAAAAATAGAAAATACAAAATAGATCTAAATCTATTACATGATTTTCCCTATTAAATCTAACCATGGTTTTCTCGTGGTGAAAAATAGATCCAAAAACGAGAAGGCCACGAGAACAAAAACATCCACGACAATTTAAATCCATCCATGAACATACAAATTTATTTAATCTCAATCTATTCATGATAGAGCCTAAGAACATGAACCTGGCTCTGATACCAATTGTAGGGTTTGAGTCTACGATGGACAACACGAGTTACAATTATGAATTTCTTGCCAAGGGTCGTTCTTAGGATACCAGGAATAAA
>JAPKLW010006845.1:879-16393 GCA_026898455.1 Plectranthus barbatus
TTCAGATCGTGCACGCCTAACTGGTGATGTTGAGGATGTTGCTGGCCGCCCAGAAGTTGATGTCGAGGCATCTGTGGATCGGGGGCGACGGGCAGAAACTTGAGCCTTAGCGTCAAAGTCTGGGAATAGATCCCTTGGCTCCATCCTCTGCACCATTGAGTGAGATACCACCTGCTCAGTTGGCTCCTGCTCTGGCTCCTTAGCCCTTGGTTCCTCTTCATCCTCGGATTCAGAACTGGCATCCGAGGAGCTCGCCAGTTGTACCGGGGTGGTCGCCCGCTCTTCTTCTCCTTCACTGGCACCCCCTTGCGCGGCCAGTGGGACGTTGTCACCTCCACCACCCCCTTGCACGGGTGGAGGGACATCAGCGGTTTCCTCCTCCGGCTGGTACTCATCCACAAGGGATAGTACATCCTTGTCAGTGCCCATCACCAGCAGGTGTTCAAAGGTTTCTTCAGATAAGATTTCACCTGGTGCTGGTGCTGGTGGCCTTGTACTTGTGGATTCGAACGCTTGTCCTTTGCCCCTGGTCGCCAGCCTCAGTTGCTCCTGTATTTCCTGCTGGCGCCTGGCCTCAGTCTCAGCCTTGATCTGAGCAAAGCGCTCATCCCTGGCCGCCAGCTCCGCCTCTCGCTTCTGCTTCGCCAGCAGAGCCCGGAGCCTTGACTTGGCCTGCTTCTTCCTCACCAAGGAAGCACTCCTTGCCTTCTTGGCATGCTTCTCAGCCTTCTGCGCCTTGGTCATGACTCGCTTGCGCTTGCGAGTCATCTTCTCCAGCGTCTCCTCCTCAGTCAGCCCCAGAACGGACTTCTTGACTGGGATGGAGATCTTCCCAGACTCGGGGTGATATGCCACAGCTGATGGTGGCTGCTGGTGCTGGGAAGTCTTAGGCTTCTTGCGGGAGGGCTTCTTGGTGACTGGCGCCTGCATGACTGGTTGAGGGCGACTTCCAGAAGCCTCCACTTCTGCATCCTCCAGTTGGGTGAAGAGAGACTCGGTCTCCATCTTCCTTTTCAACTCTGCCCTTGCCTCCTCCGTCAGCGGCTGTGCCATGACTGGCGCCTGTTCCCCTTCATCCTCCTCTTCTTCCTCCGAAACGACCGTGGCTGGGTCGACTGCTGTCTTTCCCTTCAGCCTCCGCGGCTTATGGTAGTCAGGGCGGGGCAGCTTTGCCTGCTCCTTGGTGGGCGGAATGAAATCCGAACTCACCAGTTGCTCCCCCTGGTCCACTCCATCTCCAATCTCCATCTCCAAAATATGGCTGATCCGCAGCCCAAAAGATACGGAGTGAGTGAACGTCCCATCAATTGGAATGTTGATGTTGCGATCAACATTCTCCAGCAGTCTCCCGAAAAAGAACTCGGCCCAGTTCCCTTCCACGCCATCCACCAGCGCGCACATCACGGAGAATTTGCGCAGGCTCAACTCAGCATATGAGCCAACTTCGCATTGCAGCATCCTGACGACGATGTCGCACACCATCTGCCACCAGTCGTCCATCTCCGACTTCCGCATCCCAGTGCGAAAACTCGTCACCCCCTCCCTCTTCCACTGCGTCCATCGCCTCCTGAACTCCTCGACATCGTTGTGGAAGTAGGTGGCTATCTCCATTCCCTCGTTCCTCAAACCGAACAAGTTGGCGAGGTATTCGGCGCTGACAGTGATCAGATGGCCGAAGACGGAAGTGGTGAAAGACTTCCTCCCGTCAGCAATCACGGCCCGTGCATAGAACTCCGCCACCATATGCGGATGGAAGGTCTCGGGCCTTGCCGTCAGATATTGTCGAAGACCTTCCCGGTCGATCATCTCGATCAACTCCGCACCATAGTTCTTGCGCGCCAGCTTCTCGTTCAGAATTTTTTCTTTCTGAACTTGCGCCGCCCTGATTTGCGCGTTCGAAAGTTGAGCCCTGGTCGCTGGTTTGTTCAACTGAACCAGGCGGGCGAATGGAAGAGTGTAGTCAACATCGTCCATCTGCGTGATGCCAGTGTAAGTCGGCATGTGGGCTTCTGCGACTGGTAGGTCTGGTGAACCAGACGAAGACGATGTAGATGGTGAGTTGTCATCTGGTTGACGGGAAGATGAAGCCATAATTTCAGAAGAGATTTTAAGGAAAGCTTGAGAGATTAGGACTTCTGAAATCGAATGATCGTAAAAGGTTTTTCCGTCGAAAGGCATCGGGTATTTATACCCAAGTCCATGCAGGATCAGACGATCAAGATCGACGCTCAGCAAGCGGGAATCGACGGTCATCAGCAGGCCCGGTTTCCTGTGCGACGTGCGCGGTCGTGCTGACGTGGGCTACGTCGTGTAGCTGACGTGGCGCTCAGCGGTTGGTGGCAACCAAATGTCGGACTGCGCAGACGCTGTGCGCATTAAATGTGGCATTAAATGCCGCATTAAATTCGGAGAGCTGTACACGCCACTTGGATTTGAACAATCCCGCCTTTTCTGAGACAGTTGGTATGACTGGTCATCAGTTGCATATACCAGTTGCATACTTCCCCCTAACTAGTTGGCCTCTTCATCAGTTAGCAACTGATTCCACTTGCTGATAGTACTGGCTGCTGGCAAACTTCCATCAGTTATCAGCTGGCAACAGGAAAGATAGAAAATTGAGCGCTTGGACTCAATTTTATTCCGCATAAACTTCTCTTCTCTAGGAATTGGGAGCTGGGACCCAATTTCGCTTCAACTGATGGCCTATGCTGGCAAGATTCCGCCAGTAGACACCACTTGATAGATAGAGATACCACTTAAATAAGAACGACTAAGAGCTTGGACTTAGTCGTAATCAGCGTCCTCCAGAAGATCAAGAACAGAATGAGAGCTGGGACTCATTCTTCCTCATTATTGGGACTCACATCAATCTCCAAAAGACCGAGTTTGATGCACAACTCCTTAAATCTTGCTTCTGGCAGTGGCTTGGTGAAGATGTCAGCCAGCTGATCTTCAGTTCTGATATAATCCACGCTGACATCCTTCTTTTCGACATGATCACGAATGAAGTGATGTCGAATATCTATGTGCTTGGTTCTGGAGTGATGAACCGGATTCTTCGTGATGCACATAGCACTGTTGTTGTCGCAATAGATTGGAACACAGCCAGTGTCCACTTCATAATCCTCCAGTTGTTGCTTGATCCAGATAATTTGAGCACAGCAACTGGCAGCGGCAACATACTCAGCCTCAGTGGTAGATGTAGCAACTGAGTGCTGCTTCTTGCTAAACCAACTGATTAGCTTGTGTCCTAGAAACTGACACGTACCACTGGTACTCTTCCGGTCAATACGGCATCCAGCGAAGTCTGAATCTGAATATCCAATGAGTGTAAGCTCATCATTCCTGGGATACCATATTCCGAGAGATTCAGTCCCCTTCAGATATTTCACTATCCTCTTGGCAGCTTCCATGTGTGACCTTTTCGGATTGGCTTGAAATCTGGCACACACTCCGACTGAATAAGAAATGTCGGGTCTGCTGGCTGTGAGATAGAGAAGTGATCCAATGATTCCCCGGTAGATGGTAGGATCAACTGATTCACCTTGCTCATCAAGGAATATTTGACAACTGGTGCTCATAGGTATTCTGAGGGACTTAGTTTTCTCTGGGCAATACTTCTGGATTAAGTCCTTCGTATACTTCCGCTGGCTGATAAAAATTCCATCAGCTGACTGCTGGACCTGGAGTCCTAGGAAGTATGTTAACTTGCCCATCATACTCATCTGAAATGATGTCTGCATCAGTTGAGAAAACTTCTCACAAAGAGTTATATTCCTTGATCCGAATATGATGTCATCAACATAGATCTGCACCAACAGCATGTCACCTCGATCCTTGAGAAGAAAGAGAGTCCTATCAATCTTCCCTTTCCGAAATCCATTGCTGGTAAGGAATTGTGACAGCGTTTCGTACCAAGCCCTGGGCGCCTGTTTCAATCCATACAAGGCCTTTCTCAGCTTGTACACCTTGGTGCCAACTTCAAAGCCTGGAGGTTGCTCGACATATACCTCCTCTTTTAGCTCGCCATTCAGGAAGGCGCTCTTTACATCCATCTGGAACACTGTGAAGCCGTGATACGCTGCATAAGCAAGGAACAGCCGTATCGCCTCCATTCTGGCAACTGGTGCGAAGGTCTCATCGAAATCGATCCCTTCACACTGCCTGTAACCTTTGGCGACTAATCGAGCTTTGTTTCTGACCACGGTGCCATTCTCATCTCGCTTGTTCTTGAAAACCCACTTGGTGCCAATCACTGACTGATGTGATGGTCTCTCCACCAAGTCCCAAACGTTATTTCGAGTGAATTCAGCAAGCTCCTCTTGCATGGCATTGATCCAATCGGCAGATTCGAGCGCCACTCCTATGGAAGTAGGTTCCATTTGAGAGATAAAACAACTCAGGAGCGCACTGCCGTGTCGAGTCTGGACAGAACCTTCCGGATCACCGAGAATAGCATCAGTTGGGTGATCCCTCAGCCATTTGGGAGGACCAGCGACTGCTGGTGCCGGCTGTGAAACAGGTTCATCTGTCCTGACGACTGGTGCTTCCACATTTCCACCAGTCGGGGCTGCAACATCAGCTGGTGCTGGACCTTCACCAGTTGGAACAACTTCATCAGCATCACCTTCTGACTGATTGTCTGAACCTTCACCAACGTTGTCAGCATCAGCTGGAACATCCATTCCAGCTGGAACATCCATTCCAGTAGGGATTCCCCCTAGATTGTTGCATGGATTACTCAGAGAGATTGAGTGAAAGGTCTCAGCAAGGTCACTTGCATCACCGACCCTCTCAGGTTGCTGATGGGCACCTGAGGGAACTGGTTGTGAAGATGATCCATTCATAGGTCTAGTCGAACCAGTTGGTTGAGCATCGGAAGAATTCCTGCCCAACTGGTCGCTGACATCCTCGACCTCAGGAACATCTTCAGCCAGTTGGCGTAAGGTCCTGCGCACTAATGTAGCTTCATCAAAAACAACATTGCATGTTATTTCCACAAGCTGGGTAGTCTTGTTAAATACTCTATAGCCCTTGTGAGAGGGATGTCCATATCCGACAAACACACCCTCATCAGCCTTAGGCGAGAAAGCATTTAACTTCGACTTCCCATTATTATGGATATAACATGGTGAACCGAATGCACGAAGATGAGCTATAGAAGGCTTACGACCAAAGTACACTTCGTAGGGAGTTTTCTGGAGTCTGTCGTTGATCCCGCTTCTATTCTGAGTGTAGCAGGCAGTCACCAACGCTTCTCCCCAGAAACTCTGTCCCAAGCCGGACTCAGCTAGCATGGACCGGACTGCTTCTTTCAGTGTCCTGTTCCTACGTTCTGCCAGTCCATTCTGCTGCGGTTGCCTTGGAGTAGATCTCTCATGCTTGATCCCGGCCTCCGCGCAAAAATCCATCAGCGGACCGTTGCAGAATTCAGTCCCATTGTCCGAACGAATTCGCTTTACCACAGCTTCGCGTTGCTTCTGCGCTTGGATGATCAACTCAGGAAGAATCACCTTCACCTCATCCTTGGTTCTGAGAAGCTTGACCCATGTATAGCGCGAGTAGTCATCAACTACTACCAGCGAATATCGCCTTCCTCCAATGGTTTGCGGCGTTACTGGTCCAAACAGGTCCATATGTAACAGCTCAAGTACCTGACTGGTACTGGGGTAGACTGGCGACTGGTTCTTGAAGGACTTCTTGGTTTGCTTGCCTTGCTGGCATGCCTTGCAAATTCCTTCCTTCTTGAATCCGCCCTTGGGAAGACCATCTACAAGATCATGCTTGGTTAGGTAATTAATAGTTTTGAAGTTCAGATGACTTAACCTTTTGTGCCACAGCCAGTTAGTTTCCATGGAACTGGTGGCTACGAAGCATGTATCAGTCTTCCCACTCTGCCAGTCAACGACATAAAGGCCTCCTTTCCTGACACCTCTCAGCTTGGTCTCACCAGAATCTTCATTCTTGATCTGGCACCCAGACTTGTCAAACACAATGGTATAACCATTGTCGCACAGCTGACTGATGCTCAGGAGGTTGTGCTTCAGGTTGGTAACAAGGGATACGTTGACAATACGCACATCATCTTTCTCTATGCATCCCTTGCTGATAACTCGGCCCTTGGAGTTATCACCAAAGATAATTGGAGGTCCTCTGACCTTGGTGAGCTCAGAAAACAGAAACTCCTCACCAGTCATATGAGCAGAGCAACCACTATCAATGATCCACTCGCTCGACCTCTGAAGCTGACTTGCATGACCTAGTTCCTGCAAGAAAAATAGAATCATTTAGGTCCCCGATCATCAGCGGGTCCTGCAGGGTTAGATCTCTGGATCATTCCTTTCGGAATCCAGACTTGTG
This sequence comes from Plectranthus barbatus, assembly GCA_026898455.1. Taxonomy (NCBI): domain Eukaryota; kingdom Viridiplantae; phylum Streptophyta; class Magnoliopsida; order Lamiales; family Lamiaceae; genus Plectranthus; species Plectranthus barbatus. Next base: position 7,240 of record JAPKLW010006845.1, read on the forward strand.
TGATCTTCAGCTTGGTGTTACCCTTGCTGACATCACCTGTGGCCTTTCCCTTCCTTCTAAAATAATGCATGGTTTTGGAAGGTGTGGCTGTGTGTGTAGCTCCATTGGAAGTATTCTTCCGCTGAGAGCCTCGGAAATGTTTTTCCGGCTGATTGTGATGCCTTTGTGGTCTCTCAAAGTGTGAGCCACCATGGCGAGCCTTCACAGCCCTTGAATAAAACTTGTGATTGGGCTCAGGCCTCCGATAGGTCTTCCTCCTATCGGGAAATGTCCTTCTCTCAGTGTTCTGCTGAGATTGGAACCCCTTGTGGGTATGCTGGTAACTGGCATACTTGTAAGGTTGTGCGTGGAAACCCTTGACAGCTGGTGCTGGCTGTCGGATTCCACTGGCAGCTGACGCTGACTTCCTTGCCTTGGAATATTTTGGCATAGTCTGCGTCCTGGGGTGAACTGGCGTCCTGTCAGCAGAGGACCTTGCCAGTTGAGGTTCTTGTCGTGATGACTCACCTCTATATCTGGGCTTACGGTTCCTATGCTGATTAGCCATTCGGGACTGACTGGTATTACCAGCTGATGCTGATGCATTTACCAGTTTGCCCTTACCCTTATGAGTACTGATTTGTTCGGGTTGATTTATGCTCAAATCTTTTGTAAATCCCAACCCGGACTTATCAGAAGGCTTTCTCCAATGACTTAGAGCTGCTTCTAAGTCTTTTGAGCCTTTATTTAGAAAATTGATTCGATTTTCTTGCTCCAGAACGAGATTGTGAAAATTATCTCGCTCAGTTTTTGTAATTTGAAAGTCTTGGAGCAATTCAGAATGAGCCTTTTTCAAACTTGCTAGCTCTTCGCTGATGGACCTCGATTTTTCAATCTCACTGGTCAAAACAGTAATTTGACCTTTCAGCGAAGCATTTTCACCAGCCAAAACATTTTTTATTTCATAAAATTTTAAAAATTCATGCTGAAGAACATCTAAAGTGACATCTTCTGAGTCGGAGCAATGCGACTCAGAATCGTCTATGATTTGTACTGGCATGATATGCAATTTAGGAACTGATTGTACCTCATTGTCAGCAGCAAGTGCCAGTTGTTCCTCATCTTCAGCATCTTCTTCAGCTGGCTCTTCTCCGAGAGCTGCCATAAATGCCAGGAGAGCTTCTTCTTCTGACTCTCCATCTGACTCAAACTCCCCATCATCATGATCGGGTATGTCAGGCACCTCAGTCCTTGTCAGCATGGCTTTGGCAACAGCCTTGGAAGCACGCTCTTCAAAGAGCTTCTTCAGCCTTTCCCTCTCAGTTTTGTCCACCTATGGACATTCAAACTTTAAGTGATCAGGGGATTGGCACTGAAAACAAGCACGAGGAGCTCTCTTGACAAATTTTCCGTCAGATGAGCTAGAAGAAACTCCCTGTTTTGACTTGGCTTTTTCCAGAAGGAAAGCCAGTCTTTTCATCTGTTGCTCTAGTTCAGCGATAGAGCTTTCGCCGCCTTTGGAATGAGATCCTGATGCGGACTGGATCTCCTTCGGCTGGTTGTGCTGTGCAGCGGGTCTCTCAGCATGGAAGGGCTTCTTGTGCTTCCTATTGAAGTCCTTTTTGACGAAGTACGCCTCGTCCTGAGCTTTAACGCTGGGGGATCCAACATTCCTGATGGCCTCGTTCTTATTCACCATCTGGATGTCCCACTCGTGTGCCTGCAACTGAGCAAACAACTCCTTGGGAGTCATCTTGGACAGGTCCTTTTCCTTCAGAGCTGTCGTCTTCACGAACCAATCTTCTTTAGGCATCTTGGACAGAATCTTCGAGTTAAGATCAGCATTGTCGTATTCTCTGCCCAGAGACTTCAGCTCGCTGACAATGGCGTTGAATCTCGCCTCCATCTCCTTGATGGTTTCTCCAGTCAGCATCTGGAAGGACTCATATTTGTCCACTGCAACCTGCAATTTGTTGCGTTTCATTTGGTCAGTTTCTTGACATAGACTATCAAGATAATCCCATACTCCCTTGGCATTATCAAACTGGAGGGCTTCCTCCATCAGCGACTCTGGAAGAGAAGCCAGGATTAACTCGTGAGCAATGGAATCCAACTGATTCCGCTTCCTATCCTCAGAAGTCCATTCGTCTTGGGGCTTTGGGATCACAGCTGCTGGACGATCTCCTAGCTGGTGCTGAATCTTGGTTATCTCAATCGGCCCTGTCTCCAGCACATCTTTCATCTCTGGATGGATGCTCTTAAGAGAGATGAGCGACCTCTTCCGCCATATGTCATACTTCACAGACTTGTAGTCGAGTAGCTTCGGATTATTCATTTTGAGATACCTGAGCTAAACAAACAAACAAGCAAAAAGAGAGAGCGCAAGGAAACGCGGATCACGGTCCTAAGCGACTCAGATACGAACGGTCTGTAAGAACCGTCCGCTCTGATACCACTTGTTGGTCCCGGTTTATCAGAGTGTATAACGTTACGCAGCGGAAATATTGAACTTATAAGTCTAACTTGCACTCTGTCCTGCTGGTTGCTCAGCTGGCTGGCTGACTGGCTGGTCAGCTGATAGCTCAACACTTAGAATATTTTAAGTCTAGTTTGCACAGTTATCAGTTTTCAGATATACACCAGCACTTGAGTGCTGGGTTTCAAATACAGATTAAATACTGAAAGCAGATAAAGGCAAAGGATTTTTATAGTGGTTCGATCAACTGATCTACGTCCACTCTCCAGTCGACTCACTGGAAATTCACTATAAGAGTAATTCGGTACAAAGAGTCCTACGATCTATCTCCAGCTGGTAGATGCCCCGTCTACCAGTCCACTGGATCAACCGCTCCAGGTCCTTGTCCTTCTTCAACTCTTTGTCAGATGGATGGAGTGCGAGCACGTCACTTCAACCTCCTCCTCTGACTAGTTGGGTGTTGAGTTCTCCCAAGAACGTAAGTCTTCTACGGCAAACTGCCCGTAATAACTCAAGAGCTGGCTGGCTCTAGAGCTGCTATGTTCTTCCTCAGAAAGAGAAAGAACACCAGGTGAGGTCTGTAACTTACAAGCTTGAAGCTTGAAGTCTCGTGTTTGAATAAATCAACACACGGATAGCCTTTAGAGAGGCCTCGAAAGTTGTAAGCTTTTACTTGCTTGAGCGTAATAAATTTCAGTCTTTCGGTAGGTGGAGAGTTGGCCAAGAACATTGAATGTTGATGGATCCCAGGTATTTATAGCTGAGGGATCCCATTCAAATATTCTAGCCGTTTGGACACATCCGGAAAAGTCTCTGTCCTCGCATGTCCTTCTGACGGCGGCAGGTAGGAATTTCCGGAAAGCGCTATGCTTGTGTCCGCTTTTTCTGACACAGACCTCTTTGTGTCAGAACGGCTCTATTCGTCAGTACGAGGAATCACAACTGGTGTCTTGAACTGATAGACTTTAAGGATATCCTTCCTTAAAGTCTTACTTTGTCAGTATATTCCTCAGACGAATCTTCCTTTTGTCTCTAAGATGCTGGGAGAGTGAATCTTCAATTCTGCTGGTAACCTCCGACTGGTAGAACATACTGGTGATCTTGTGCTGGCAGTCTCTGCTGGTGACTTTCCTTAGCACAATCAAGGTCTACCAATTTGTCTGGATGTTAACCCTTTCTTGGAATCTCCCATGACTGGTTGCTTCACCGCTGGTGAATAGTGTCAGCCAGAACACGTATTCTGCTGGTAGGATTTGTCAGCCTCCTGCTGGTGAAATCCTTCCAACTGGTGAACAGTAGCCAGTCATTAGCTCTTGACTCCATGCTGATGAACAGTGTCAGCATGGGTCTGTCAGTCGTCTGCTGGTGAGACTTCTCTCAACAGGTAAGCACATCTCATGCTGGTGAACAGTAGCCAGCATGAGTCTTGATCAGCTACGACTTACAACTCAAAAGACCTAAACAGGACTTTACATTTGAGACTAGAGCTATTCTAGAGACAAACTGACGCTGGTTGGACTTAGGATTTGATGCACCAAAACTATGATCTAGACAACAAAATCACATCATTTCTATGAGTGCTACTGAGGGAAAGGAAACTTAGCCAGATTTCCCAACAGATCTAGATTCTTTTAATGTCAGATAAAAGAATTGATCTCGACTTAGGTCCTTATCAATGTGTGCCCCACACCATCATACCAAGCCATCCAAGATAAGATGCTTATTACTGTGTATGTTGCAGCCTACACCGAAAGTTTATCCTGGAACAGTCTCAATTGTGATAACCATTTATATCTGGCTAGGTCAAACGTTCCATACGATCTTCCGTGATCTACTACATACCGTATGATCTTCCTATCGATGAGATAAGAGGATAATTGCGTTTGCGACACATGTTTGTTAATTCAGACAGGAGATGAACATACAACATTTATGATTCCCAGTATATTAACCAATCAACCTTGTACTTAATATACCAATAATGATGCTTTCAGTATATAAATCCATCAATCTCCCACTTATACTCAAAGCATTATACAGGTTCTTTCCAGAGTATAACGTGTCTAAACTAATCTAGTTATTACATCAATCATTCCACGTGGCTGGCTTTGCCCTCAGCCCAAGGTTACGTACATGCATCTCGTAGACCTTATGAGGCAGAGCTTTTGTGAATGAATCCGCTAGATTATCTTCTGTATCAATATTCTCTACTAGCATATCACCCCTTGCTACGATTTCTCGTATAATATGGTACTTCCTTTCAATGTGTTTTGTTGCTCTGTGAGTTCGTGGTTCCTTTGAATTAGCCACAGCTCCCGAATTATCACAATATACTGTAATGGTCTTGGGCAGCTTAGGAATCAAGTCCAACTCCAGAAGGAAGTTTCGAAACCATACTGTTTCTTTTGAAGCTTCAGAAGCTGCCACATATTCTGCTTCCATGGTGGAGTCAGCAATGCAATTCTGTTTTGCACTCCTCCATGATATGGCCCCACCTCCCAATGTAAACACATAGCCAGAGGTGGACTTCTTTTCATCTTGGTCTGCCTGGAAATCCGAATTAGTATAACCCACAGGGCACAACTCCTCACACTAATAGACGAGATAATAGTCTCTAGTCTTTTTCAAGTATTTCAGTATGTGCTTTACCGCGGTTCAATGCGTCTGTCCAGGGTTAGACTGGTATCTCGCTACCATGCCTACAGCAAAGCAGATATCCAGTCGTACATAGCATTGCATACAAGAGGCTCCCCACGGCCGATGCATACGGCACATTTCTCATCTCATCTTTCTCCTTTTGTGTCATCAGACACTGATCCTTGGAAAGATGTATGCCATGTCTGAAGGGTAATAGACCTTTCTTGGCAGTTTGCATGCTGAAACGGGCAATCACAGTATCCACATATGATCCTTGAGACAAGGTCAGCATCCTCTTATAGTGCTCCCGCAATACTTTTACCCCTAGGATGTATCCTGCCTCCCCAAGGTTCTTCATATGAAACTGTTCGGATAACCACCCATTTATGTCCGACAATACTTCCACATTGTCGCCAAATATGAGAATATCATCTACATAAAGTGCAAGGAACACCACGCTTCCGCTGACACATAGACGATACACACAACTCTTGTTTGAACATTGTGAAAATCCATAGGATTTGATCACTTCGTCAAAACGCAGATTCCATGACCGTGAAGCTTGTTTAAGTCCATACATCAACTTCCTTAGCTTCCAGACCAAATATTCTTCACCCTTCTGCACATAACCTTCTGGCTGTTGCATATAGATGTCCCTACCTTCTTCAAGGTACCCGTTTAAAAATGTGGTTTTGACATCCATGTGCCAGATCTCTAGGTCCTTATGTGCTGCTATGGCTAGGAGTATACGAATGGACTTAAGCATGGCTACCGGTGAGAAGGTCTCGTCATAGTCTACACCTTCTTTCTGACTATAACCCTTTCTTTCTTTTGTATACCCATTTGCACCCTATGGCTCAACAGCCATCTGGCAAATCATTTTTCTGGTATACATCCATAGCCGTAATGGATTCTATTTCTGAATCCATGGCGATCAACCATTTGTCTGCATCTTTATCAGATACCGCCTCGTCATATGTCCAGGGATCGGTATCATCCAGTCTGTTTTCCGGGATCAATTCAGAGGACTCTCCCATGAACATATACCTCTCGGGTTTGTGGACAACCCTCCCACTGCGACAAGGCATCTGAACCGTGTCAGTAGTTGACACAATACCCATTGGTCCCATACCTTGCATTCGTGGCAGTGTTAGTATCGCCTCACCAATTACAGGTGGATTTACCACTACACTGGGCTTTCCTGATGGAATTGCTTCGTTATCCTCAAGCTCGTGGAGGATAATTTCACTCTTGGATCTGTGGTTTCTTACATATTCGTCCTCCAAGAATCTTGCGTTGGTACTGACAACCACTTTCTGATTCTCAGGACAATAAAAGTAACCACCTTTCGTTTGCCTGGGATATCCTACAAACAGCATCAGCTTACACCTACTTTCTAACTTATCAGGTTCCTTTGTCAGCACATACGTTGGACAACCCCAAACCCTCACTCTGTTCAAACTTGGCTTTCGCCCATACCAGAGTTCCAGAGGCATTTTAGGAACTGATTTAGAAGGTACCAGGTTAAGCAAATAGGCCGCTGTCTCCAAGGCATATCCCCAAAACGAAATCGGCAAGCTTGCATAACTCATCATCGACCTGACCATTTCCAAGAGAGTTCTATTTCTTTTTTTTGCTACACTGTTTTGTTGAGGGGTTCCTGGTGCAGTCCACTGGGATGTAATCCCGTTGTCTGACAAGTACTGCAAGAACTCATTACTGAGGTATTCTCCACCACGATCTGATCGTAGTGTCTTGATAGTCTTACCTAGCTTCTTTTCCACCTCAGTCCTAAACTCTTTGAATTTCTCAAAGCATTCAGACTTGTGGCGAAGCAAATAGACATATCCGAATCTTGAGTAATCGTCAATGAATGTGGTGAAGTACTCATAACCTCCACGAGCTTGCGTGGACATTGGTCCACATAAGTTAGAGTGTATATATTCCAACACATCCTCTGCTCGAGACTGACTTGCCTTAAAAGGCCTGGTCGTCATCTTTCCCTCTATACAGGATTCACAGATTTGATGTGGTACCACTTGAAAAGAATCCAAGAGCCCATCGCATGCTAATCTTTTAATCCTCTTTAGATTGATGTGACCTAGTCTCAACTGCCAAAGATATGTTTGATCCTCATCGGAAGAAAACTTTATTTTAATTAATTATTATTATTGGATGAGTTTGCAACATTCACGGAAGATTATGCATACAATCAATGATATAGAGAGAGTCAATCAGTTTGCCACGACAGATAACACCGTTATTACCAATGATATAGACTCCACTATCAAAAATAATTGAATATCCATCACTAAATAACTTGGAAACTGAAATTAAGTTCCGCCGAAAAATCGGCACATATAAAACATCTCTCAAAATCTAAACATTGTTTTCAAAGCTTATAGTAAAATCTCCAATGGCTACTGCTGAGACTCGCTCTCCGCTGCCCATTGAGATGGTAATCTCGTCATGCTTCAGCTGCCTTGTCGGCCTGAACCCCTGCAAAGTATAACAAATATGATCAGTAGCTCTAGTATCCACTACCCAAGAATAGGTAGAAACTGATGCTAAACATGTTTCCGTTATAAATGCACATGACGTACCTTGTCTACCCGTGCCAGGCACTAAACAATCTACTTCACTTCGCTTGCGTTTGCATGGCCTGATGACGTCTTCTGCCAGATCATCTTCATCTAACCTTTTAAGCATGTCTTGTCAAAAGCTGACAAAGTTGGAGCAAATTATAATGCTCTCAGGTCAGATTCCTCTCGCATCAGGGCCGAGAGTAACTCAGGAAGAGTAAACTCACGCCTGGTACCGAGGGATTCGATGAAATCATTTGTCACGCCCCAGCCTCCACGAGAAGAGCCGGTCCACTGAGGCGAGACTAGTGAAATAAAAATTGATTATCAAATGAATTAACAACCTAGAATGTAGACCAATTTCAACAAAGCCTGGTATCAACTAGAATCAGATCAACGAGAAAGAATAATGTATACCAGACTAAACTATACATTCAACGGATCAAAAGAGTATTATCAAAACAAAGAGTATAGCTTTCAGTTACAAACAAAACCATACACAATAATCCTGTCATAATTTACAACATGTACATAAAGACCGCTAACAGAGTGCGCAAAAGGATCATAGCAGAGAACATATATGAAGATATGTAATCTGAATTATATTTCATTATTTACAAATAAAGGTTTAGCTCAGCTCAGCTGCCTCCATCTTCGCTCTACTCAACCTGCATGTTTAGAAATACACACAGGGCTAAGTACATTGTACCCAGTGGACACATTGCCAAATCATACATATATAAGACTGACATGCCAACTCACACAGCAACACATGAGCTTTTACTTTAAAATGGACTCATATGCTACAAAACATTTCCTCATAGCTGCGCAGTTTAACTCAACCCATACATTCACTATCTGTTTAAAGGGTGTGATCAGGAAGCAGGCCTACTTCCATGACCACGGTGTCCAGCCTATTTGGTAAGACCTTTCTCTCACCAGGTCTGGCACCAAGTGCACTAATCTCGGCTCTCGTAGAGTCATCTAGATCTGATCGTTCCTATTACCTTAACATTCGAAATGTTTAAGGCTCTGGCCGTATTCCCCGGCTCAGATTTCTACATACTCTCTGACCGCCTTTCCGGTTTAGAGGACAGATAGGAAATGCAGCAAAATCTTTTAGGCATGCTCAATCATTTGAAAACAAATCACATTTTCTTTTCGTAAACAATTTGAAAACACATTTTTTTATTTGTAGTAAGAAAGCCCACCTTTGTTTTGCCACTGGCTAAGTACTAGCTATCTCTCGTTTAGTGTACTCCTCGATTTTCACCACCTTCAATAATTAGGAATACATTGATTAGAACTATTCTAATTAATCTCAACCTCATCTATATATCTTTATTTTATCAAAGTTAGATGCATTGTTAACATTTTGCTATTGTTATAATCACCCTAATAATATTAATGATAATTATAATGATGATAATGAGATAATAATAATAATAATAATAATAATAATAATAATAATAATAATAAT
>JAPKLW010006846.1:0-16393 GCA_026898455.1 Plectranthus barbatus
TGACCAACCCTATTATAGTAATGACAAACATAGACTCTAGATTTTTCAGAATTGTTTGACACGATGGTGTGATAAGCTCATATACTCACTTATCTATATTTTTCTCCATTGTTTTAGTGCAATTAGTTTATATTTTTACTTATTTATGTGCATGAGACAATTTTAGAGGATGTTATGCCCTTTGTGGTAGGTTTTGCAGGTATTTAGGGCAAAAAAGAGGTGAAATGATGAAAGAGCCGAGTTACACAGAGTTGCTGCTTCGATTGACACACGGGAAGTCGACCGAGTTGGAAGACGAGCCAAAAACCCAAAGCATTACCTCTGTGTCGATCGACGTGGTGCATGTCGATCGACACAGAGGTCGGATGTCGATCGAAGGCAAGAGAAAAGGAAGAAACTTGCATAGGAATTAATTAGATAATTATTGAGATTAACTGAATTGGTGTTCTTGAGACCGAGAGGATAAAGTCAATATTTAGTAATCTAGGATTTAAATTGCCAGACCAAGGAATTTAATCCATTAAAATCTGATGTTTTCTTCATTGCTGAGTTGATTGAAATTGCATGTTGATGATTAGATTATCTGCCCTAGGATCTGTGCTTTCTTTAATTATTTTAAAACCCTTTATTTTATTGCACTGTCATATTTAAATTCCAAAACAAAACCCGTTTTCCAAAACCCTCAAACATCTATATTCTAGAAATCGTGGCTAGTACTTTGGGGTAGTTCGTTGTACAGTCCATGTGGGATCGACCACCTTAGGATGTAAAAATATTATTTGCTCACCGTTACTGCGGTTATCAAATTGGCGCCGTTGCCGGGGACTGTCAGGTTTATCTAGAGATTAGTTTGATTTTAGATCTGATGGATTGAGGCTGCATTTTTATTTGTATTTTTTTTATTATTTTTCGTGTTTATTTTGGTTTTTGCTGTTTTCATTTCGTGTTTTCTTATTTTAGGGTTTGTGTGTGTTTTCAGGTCTTTGCATCTATTTCGATCGACACAGCCCATGTCGATCAACACAACTGCAATTTACCTGCGTGTCGATCGACAGGCCCCCCATCGATCGACACAAAGGCTGATTCCCTAATTTTCTTTTCTCATGGTGCATGAAACATTGGAGGATTTACCTCTGTTTCGATCGACATGTCTGATGTTGATCGACACAGAGGTACGCGCGGAGTTACACTTTCGACTGAGGCATGGGTCGACAAGAAGGCTCTGTGTCGATCGACAGGCCCCTTATCGATTGACACAGAGTGCTAGCAGCCACAATTCTACATCGCGATGAGTTGATTCCTCCGGTGGATAAAAACGTTGATGTCTGAGATCAACAGTCAGGTACAAGTTTTTTTTCTTGTATGTTTTTCAAACTTTTTCTAACTCTCCGAGTTTGAAATAAGTTTGGGGGGATGTGGACAAGAAATTTTAACTTATCTATCCCTTTACTTGCTTTATTTTTTTATTGCTTTATTTGATTTGGTGTGTTTATTTCAATTTTTGCTTAGAAAAAAAAAGGATAATTGTGAGGAAAATTCTTATTGAGTAATTGAACCCACTTGAACTAATTTTGAGATTGGAATTGATTGAGGATACGTTTGATTTGATTTTAATTGTGATTGTTTGCCTATGAATGTAGAATACCGCATGATAGGGTCTAATTGAAACTTACACTTGCATGATGTTTGAGTGGATTAAAATTGACTAAGGAAGAAAATTTGAACCCAAGTGAGATTTTTAGCCTTTATTTGTTCATGAGAGATTCGCATGTATGTTTTCGTTTCTCTAGAATTTGTTTTTGTTCTGTTTTGAGACTGCATAGTGTGCACAAGGATAGAAAATGATATTAGGCCATCTTTGTTAGCCATATTATCCCAAACACTGTCCCTTATAAAAATTTATCCTTAGTAAAGCCCCTTTGAGCCTGTTACTTTTCTTTCTTGTCTATGAGTTAAGGGAAGCATTGTAGTTCTATCTTGTCTATGAGAAGTGCTATAAGCAGGTGAATTGTTTCTTGTCTATAAGAATTGGGTGAAATAAGGGTAGATTGTTGTATATTGGTCATAAGTAGCCTTTGAGTCCTTGGTTTATGTACTTGTCTATAAGTGAAAACTTGGATTCCTTCTTGTCTATAAGTTGAGGTGAAACAAAAATTATAAGAGGATAACAAATATTTAATTGGTGTACAAAAGAAGGTTGGGCTCTAGAAAAAAGAGGAGAAAAAATGAGTCTTGATTTGAATTGTAATATTTGAGGAGAAGGGTAGATGTCATAAGAAAGTGAATTAAGATTGATGAGGTGGACGCACTTGAGTTAATTTTGAGTCACTTGGCCATATTTCCCTACATTTCACAAAAGCCTACATTACAACCTAATCAAATTCATTTTTGATTCTTGAATTGTGTGCACATTTGAGCAGTGGAGATTCTAGAACTTTTGCAAGCCTATGGTAGAAATTTCTTCATACATATTGTGAGTGCTTTCATTGAAACCCAAACACTTGTGTGATTGAGCGATACACTTCCTTGTGAGTCTTCCAAAGTTGATGAATTTCCTATCTCTTTCAAATTGCTTGTGTGATGTAGATTGACGATCTTTGATTGTGATGAATCTTGTGAGACAATGCACTTTCAACTGCTTGAGATTTATTTTCTTTCTTTTCTTTGATTGAGGACAATAGTATTCAAGTTTGGGGGCTTTGATAAGCTCATATTTATACACACTTATCTATATTTTTCTCCATTGTTTTAGTGCAATTAGTTTATGCTTTTACTTATTTTTGTGCATGAGATTGTTTTAGAGGATGTTATGCCCTTTGTTGTAGGTTTTGCAGGTATTTAGGGCTAAAAAGAGGTGAAATGATGAAAGAGCCGAGTTACACAGAGTTGCTGCTTCGATTGACACACGGGAAGTCGACCGAGTTGGAAGACAAGCCAAAAACCCGAAGCATTACCTCTGTGTCGATCGACGTGGTGCATGTCGATCGACACAGAGGTCGGATGTCGATCGAAGACAAGAGAAAAGGAAGAAACTTGCATAGAAATTAATTAGATAATTATTGAGATTAACTGAATTGGTGTTCTTGAGACCGAGAGGATAAAGTCATTATTTAGTAATCTAGGATTTAAATTGCCAGACCAAGGAATTTAATCCATTAAAATCTGATGTTTTATCCATTGCTGAGTTGATTGAAATTGCATGTTGATGATTAGATTATCTGCCCTAGGATCTGTGCTTTCTTTAATTGTTTTAAAACCCTTTATTTTATTGCACTGTCATCTTTAAATTCCAAAACAAAACCCGTTTTCCAAAACCCTCAAACATCTATGTTCTAGAAATCGTGGCTAGTACTTTGGGTAGTTCGTTGTACAGTCCCTATGGGATCGACCACCTTAGGGTGTAAAAATATTATTTGCTCACCGTTTCTGCAGTCATCATGGTGCTGGGAACTTGCTCAGTCAACATGATGGGGTTAGGCTTAGAAAATCTAGTTATGTTCTCATCAGACTGGAACATATCAGTATAGACAGTGTTAAGTTTATCATAACCTATCCCACTACCATTTGAGTGTTTTACTGAAAGAATTTCATCAAGTTTCTCTTTACCTTTATTGATTTTGTCAAACACCTAATCAACTTCACTTACTTGACTTTTTAGCACACATACTTCATGATCTCTTCTCGTTAGCAAGGCTTCAAGATGAGCCAACTGATTCCTCAAAGAGTGGTTTTCCTCAGACAACTTTGATAGTCGCTCATTTTGTTTTTCACATTGTTGATCCACCATGTTGAAGTAGTGACTAATTTTGCTCATTTCCCCTGGAGTGGTGTTGAACTTACTGCCTTCTTGTTCTCTACAATCAGAACCAGACACATCAATGTTATCAAAATACCAGTTTAATTCAGATAGGTGAGAAGAGTTAATAGAATTATATTCTGAAATCTCCATAGATTGAACATTTTGTTGTTCAATAGTTTTAGGAACATCAGGATGTTCGTCTTCAGTCTCCATGTGATCTTCGGTCTCATCACATTCCTCAATCCGAACGTGAAACAAAATATGATTCACGGTCTCAACTTCATCTTCTGTATCAGAATCCTCACTCAATGTGGTGTTGAAATTCAACTTCTTTCTTCGTTGCACCATAGGACAATCATTTGCAAAATGTCCAATTCCTGAGCATCCGTGACATCTAACATTCTCGATGTTAGACTTTTCAGAGGAAGACCTTGTTTCCTTTCTAGAGGTACTATCTCCTCCTTTCCTCACAAAGGTGTTAGAGTAATTTGGAGATGATGTTGAAGAGCCTGACCCTCGCCTTTTGGATGAGGAGTTGTCTTTCTTGTAGGACTTCAAGAATTTGTTGAACCTTTTGGTGAGGAGAGCAAGGCTGGGTGATTCTTCATCAAGGGACTCGTCGTCAGCTTCTTTAACGATTTCTTGAATTTTAGGTGTTGAAGGCGGAGTATCCTTTGTATTTTTGCCAGCAGGAAGAGCAACTCCTTTTCCCTTGTACTCTTGTTTTTGCTCCATTACGTTCATCTCAAAAGTTGTGAGAATACTCACAAGTTCAACAATTTCCAAGGTATCAACATCTCTGGCCTCTTCAATAGCAGAGATTTTGATGTTGAACCTTTCCGGAAGAGTTCTCAGCATCTTGCTAACTTGCCTTCCGTTTCCAATTGGTTCACCAAGAGCTTGTGCTTCATTTGTCATGGATGCTAGCCTTTCATAATACTCAGCAATGGTTTCATTCTCTGACATCCTCAGATTTTCAGACCTGGTGGTTAGAAGCCTCAATTTTGTTCTTCGCACGCTTGGGTTCCTTCGCACTTTCCTTGAAGAATTAACTAAGCATCTCTAGCTTCTGAGCAGTTTGAAATCAACCTGAAACAAGCAACATCGACAGAAACAAAAATATCATTTAGATCTCGTGAGTTGAAATTTGCAGTAGTACGCTCTTCATTTGTCCATTGGCCTTCAGGTTTAAGAGTGGTGGTAGTTTCAACTGGATTTTCACGATTTTGAACAGTCAATCTCGGTGGAGTCCAACCGTTAAGAACAGCTGCCCATGCTCGTTCATCTATGGATTTGATGAACATCCTCATACGTGACTTCCACATTGGATAATTGTTTCCATTGCTCTCCAGAATTGGAGGACGACCCATTTGATTTGATGGATCCAACATTGTAAACTGCACAACAGGACCTTGTTACTTAGTGAGTCAAGCAGCGGCTCGTGATGCCAATTGATAGAATTTGTGCCCGAGTTTACGTCAAACATTGCAATATTAGACTATAATGTTGGTGTTTAGAGAAAAAAATGCAGCAGATAGTTTTCTCGGTAATATTGCTATTCCCCAGGGAGCCTTTCGGTCTTAAAATAATTTCACTATATAAAATAGAATTTTACACAGAGAAACAAAATAAAAAATAGCTCCAATTATTCTTGGTTCACTCCCTCTAATAATTCTCACTCTACATAAACACTAAACTTGCACCTATGGACAAACCGTTCTTATCAAGCTAGACACAAGGTAACCTCTCAACTCCTCCACCATTGGAAGACTCTCCAGAGATGGATTATGTTGTGAGGGAACAGATTGTGAGAGATTGATAAGCATGGACAAGGCACGATTACAATCTAAAAGATGGGATGCTCGATAACTCGGTGTAATTGCTCAACCTTTCTTCAAGCTTGTCGTGGCCTTTTATTCTTGCTTGGTATGCACAGCTTCGTACCCACTTCTCCACTCCTTGGACATGCTGCACGAAGCTTTCCCACTTTCCACTTGGCCTAGGTAACCGTCGATCAGCCACAAACTCACGTGTTGAGTGGTTTTAAGTAGTGGAGGCATTCCCTTTTATTTAGGAACAAATAAAACAATAATATAATATAATCTAGGGTTAGTTATAAAGATATACATGTTCCCTGATTTATTGGAACAGAAAAACCGTGGAAATCTAGGGTTACAAACAATCCCTGAAACTAGGAGTTTGTTGTAACCGCTTGCAGGAAGGGTAAGATATATAAACATCGTAGTGTCAAAGTAATGTTTAAGTCTAACATAGTGAATAGTGATGTTAAAACATATCAATGTTGAACTTGCAAAAACTTTGACCTCTCAGATTCATTTTGATGTGTGGGAATCCAAATTAAAAAACTTAACATTATTAATGAAAAAATGGGATAATTTTGAAAATTGGTCATTATTTAAATGTATATATAAAAGTGATTATTTAGGATTTTAATATAGTGAAATTAGCACGCATCGCGTGGGTGAAATCGCATGTCTGCAATACTAGTATTATTTAAAAATTGTTCGATATAATAATAGCTTAGTATATCACGACTATTTTTTAACTTTCTCATAAAAAAGGACTTTTAACGTAAACAAGAATTAATTAATTAATCCATCCATCTCCACCCACCATTAATTATTTAAATTACATTATGAATTAGGTGGAGCTGGCCAGTTATTAGCAACACAAGATTATTAGATACTTCCCATAAAAAAAAAAGATTATTAGATACTTGTATAGGAACGACCAAAAGCCTCCAACAGTGATTGAATCAAGAAAGTTAACTTTATTAGATAATTTACGTTAAAACTCAATAACAAAATAAACAAACATAATAATAATAAACACAAACATGACACAATCCGTTAAGCTCTAATATGAACACGACACGACCCGTTAAGCTCTAAACACGAACAAGATAACAATCCTACACACAAATTGCCAGCTCTACACTCAGGGCTAGAATTTTCGACTCGATACGATAACACGACACGAACCTGCACGATAATAATGATCAGGAATACGATACGACCTGTTAAACTCAAACATGAACACAATAACCTCCGACACGATAACATCCAACATGATAATGACCCGACACACGAATTATCGGTACTTATATCTGATTTAGTTTTTTGATCGTGATTCTCTATTACATAATGATGTTACATTATATGCTGTTAAAGTGTAATTAATCTCCAACTATACATATTACGGATCTAAACAATGTAATATAATGTATAACATCACAAGACTCGCACTGTTTTTCTTCTATTCGATGTGACGAATACTACTCTATATATGAAATTAGATTAAAAACACAAGAGAAATATTGAACCTGTGAGAACTATATATTTACTTAGAAACTCTCTTCTTTAGATAAGGCCTACTCACTTCATCATGACTTTTAATTTTAACTTCCATAAAATATCAATACAAATACCAAGTCTTTCCAAATAATTTTACCTTCCAATTCCAAGAATCTCCCATTTGCATCCACTGTGTGTTGTGTGTGAAGAAAGAGATGGAAGCCATGGTAGTAGAATCAGCAGAGACGAAGCTTTTTGATGCAGCAACAGAAGGGAATGAAGCAGAATTCCAAAATCTACTCCAAAACAACCCATTTCTTCTCAGAAAAATTTAATTCTCATGCACTCAGAAAACCCCTCTACACATAGCCACATCACAGCAGAATCTCAATATTGTGCAGCAAATCTTGAGCCAGAACCCTTATCTAGCGGAGGAGCTGGATTCCCAGAAATCGTCGCCTCTTCACATTGCAGCAGCTAAAGGGTACGTAGAAATTTCTTCTGCATTGCTGTCGGTAGCCCCAAACATGTACGGGTCACGTGACAGCTGCGGCATGAACCCTATCCATGTTGCAGCCGTGAACGGGCATGTTGAGATCGCGGACAAACCGTGCTGCATTTGTGCGTGAAACATGGGCAGCTTAGGGTTTTGGAGGTTTTGGCGAAGAAGTTGGGTGAGTTTGTGTGTGTGGAGGATGATGATGGGGAAACAGTGTTGCATTTGGCTGTAAGGTTGAGACAAATTGAGGTAACACCAATTCTCTCCTTAACGATATTTGCTTAATTAATACTCCCTCCGTCCCATTGAAGTAGTCCCACTTTCCTTTTTTGTTTGTCCCATAGAATAGTCTCATTTTCCTAAAATGGCAACATTTTCCACACTCACCAATAAAATATTAATTCCACTACACTCACAACTCTTAATTCCCGTGCCGAAAAGAAAAGGGACTACTTCACCGGGACGGAGGGAGTAATTTTTTTTTCAAGTATGCTAATATTAATCTTAGGTAGTGATTTTCTCAAAAGACAATTACTTGTACATAGTACGTGGCTAGAGGGCTAAATAGTTAAATTTAGCTCAAGTTATGCTTTTTTTGTTAACAAAAATATTATAAACTTTATTAGATTTATCAAATATATTCCCCATATTTTTCAAGATAAAAACTTAAGTTGGATTAGAAACCGTTATGCTGATCAGCTGATGTGAATGAGACAACTACTGCATATATGTATATATATAGAGAGATCCACTCAAGTGCTAAAATTAAAGTTTGTGCTAAATAGGAATGAATCTCAGTCATTGGATTTATAACATCAATGATTGAGATTAAAGCATCAAAGATTAAAAAATCAAGTATAATTTTCGTTCGTGCTTAATTTCTTTATAAATTATGCTTAATTCGATTAAGCATGATTTATAAAGCCAAAAAACATGAAATCTGGAAAACAGTTTTAATCTCAACCATTGATTTTTTGAGATGAGTGGTGTAGATTTATTCCTATTTTGTACAAATTAATTTTTAGTATGTGATCCACTCCCTATATATATATATATATATATATATCCTATATGTATATATATACTATATTATAATTTCTATCAACATTTTAAAAATTCCGATTTGATTTTCAACCTCTAAAAAAATGGTTAAAGGTGAAGGCTTTAATGACTTTTTGCAATATTATAGTTCAAAAAAAGGGTAGTTTGTGCTATATTTAATTCTTTCATACAGCTTGAGCTACATTTGACTGTTTAGCCTACTAAAATTATTAAATATATCATAATCATATTATGCACCCTTAAATGTATATGGAATATTCCCTCCTAATCTTTGCATTTGAAAAAGTAATCACAATCTTGAAGAATTTGAAGTACACATGTACACTACAAGAAAAAAAGCAATAGAAGACGCGGAATTCGCGTCTTCTCTTACTGAATTTCGCGTCTTCTATATAAGTGTAGTCTAAGAATTTTCGCTAATAGAAGACGCAGAATTTCGCGTCTTCTGTATTTAAATAGATGATTCATATTTCCGCGTCTTCTATATGTTAAAAACACAACACTATATACCGCGTCTTCTATTGCTTTTATTATTATTTTTTTTTCAATTTCTAAAATCCTGTAATTATAGTAATTTTAAAATAACAACAATAACATTGATAGCAACAAAATCTTCAATTTTTTACTAATAATTAGAAAAAAATTAAATATACACATGATTTAAGTTCAAAAGTTATGAATAAAAACTCATACTAAAATTAAGTGTTTGGTATACAAAATTGAAGTCTTTCTAGTCATCTATGCTAAATCTATCTTGTAGCCCGATCAAAGAGTTTGATGGATATGGGAGACTTCCCTTACCGCTCTGACATTTTCGACGACCTGAAATCGAGATGACATTAGCAAATTTATCAATAATGCAACATAGAAATGAGATTGAGAAAAATAATTACATAAAACAATAACTCAAACATACTAACATACCTCAATCCAAATAAGTTTGGAAAAAGTCACACCAATCCTTACGAACTTCATCAATTTCACTTCGACGATACATTTGTGGATTAAACTATTAAAAATTGAAGCACAAAGACAATAAATAACTGCAAGTAATGAATTCATTAATAGGTTAGAATTGATTCAAATTAATTACCATATCTGTCAATGGAAGAGAATCAGGAATGCCGTCAATAATATCTTTACATCAGGTTGTTGTGGACACTGTATGATCATCATTTTAAAAACAATTAATGCTTTAATATACAATTTTAACAACTCAAGTAAGACACATTTACCTTGACGACTTCCTAGTCAAACTTAGTCCCTCTTCTTCCAATCGAATGTTTGAATATTTTCAAAGCCCTACATTATAATAAAATAAAAAGTGAAAACAAATATTGGCTATCTACTTGGTTAATTAAAATGTAAACTTACATTTCAATTATATCTATCCACTCAGCATAATGAATTTGGTTATCTAGAGGATCCAACACATACAACTTGTCAACATGTGCATCAATCACCAGAAGGATCCAATGAAACCTAATTTTAAAGTCAAAAAACGGTGATTGAATTTTACCAACAGTAATAAATATAAATATTGTCAATCAATTTAAATGATTATATTTACGTACCAACATTGCATGGCACAAAAACAAGTTGTTTCGATGACGTTCCAATCAACCTTCGTCCTACAAGATCGGCCTTTTCTACCGCATTATGGTTGGTTGAGACAGCATATGGATCAACAAATCGAATTTTGTTTAGAAGGTTCGTGTTCGCACACACCTTATAAAAGTGTCTGCATATTCTCACATTGATCAAGTTACATCAAAATAATATACTGATAAAACAAATAATAAAATAATTATAATAAAACTTACAATATATAAATCGAGATGCATCCTACTCCGATAGGGTTAAGCTCACAGAAATGGTGGATGTCCTCAAATAAAATAAATACACTTTTCGGCTTTTGACCAAAGACATCCTCATCTACCGGTACCTGGATGCTGCCATCTTCGCCAATAGCATGTTTCGCAGCTACATGCAACATCCTCAGTGAAGGCGGTATATCCTGAGCCTTCAACTTCATTGACTTATTTGGGGAATCTTTTTTCTTTACCTATTTTATCATCAAATTAATTAATTGAAACTTGAAAAATTAATAAGTATTAGTTATGATACTTAATCTATTTATGTATACCTTTTTCGGAATAAGTTCGATTTCATCTTTGTCAAGAGAAACAACTTTGTTCTGTATTGAGCAACTGCCCTTCTCTTCCTGCGAAGCCCCTCTTTTTAACAACTCTTCCATCTGATCCATACGTGCTTTCATCTTGACCATCTCTTGTGTCAATAATGTAATCTCCTGACCTTTCACAGATTCGGAACAGATGTTGAGGTAACTAGAGGGGGTAACATATCTTCCAACACCCTTTATACGTCCAGAAGATTCGGGCTTCCCTAGTGCTTGCGACAAGATGTCGTCTGTGAGATTAGTGCTGGAAAATGAGCCCTCAGACTTCTGTTGTATGTATTCATCCTACATTATAACATTAATTAAGTACTTAAAAACCCAGATCATTATTCAAATATTTTTGTTGATACTTACAATTTTTGCAACAGTCTCAATTAACAGATCACCCTCAAACTCTCCATTTTTGTTTGTTCGTGCTTGCTTCCACAAGAGGGCTCTGTCAATCTCTTCATCTCCCGTGAGTTTATTTTTCTGAAGCTGTTATTAATAATAGTTAGTAAGATATACAAAATTTTTAGTCTTTAGTTATTGAGAATATTACAAAATTACCATTTCTTCACGGAGTCCAGAATATCCTTTGCGTGATGTGCGATGTGGATATATATTTTTAGCTCTCAACTTCTCAGCATCTTCACTTTTTTCTGTAAATGTATTAGATTAATTTAATAATTCGCTTGAAAATATGAATAAAATTTTTATCGTACCTTAGCATTTTCAGATAAACGACTAATGACAAATTCCTTCCAATCAGCCTCTAGGATCCTCTCTTTTGGTGGTGGATGAAATAACAAATCAGGAGAATCCTCGTTTGGAACGATATGTTTAAGATAGAGGGTTGATTTCCATTGACGCCACTTTGTGTTTGCAGAAGTCAAACATTTTTTCTTCCAGCTTTCAGATATATTGAACACTTGCTATAAAAAAAATAGTATGTTATTACATAACTAAAAGAAATTAAGACTTTGAAAATTTTACTTACTATGACAGATTCCCAAATCGTCTGTTTTGCTTCAT
Organism: Plectranthus barbatus; assembly: GCA_026898455.1. Taxonomy (NCBI): domain Eukaryota; kingdom Viridiplantae; phylum Streptophyta; class Magnoliopsida; order Lamiales; family Lamiaceae; genus Plectranthus; species Plectranthus barbatus. The sequence goes on from JAPKLW010006846.1 coordinate 11,889, forward strand.
CAGGCACGTCTCTCCATTGACCATAGCTAATCTTGACGTGCTGTCGAGCAAGTACGCCTATGTAACTCGGCAACTCGGCACCTGCCGGACCAATAGGTTGCGTTCGTCCATTGAATTTGACCTCAATTTTACCCCCCTTTGACCTTTGTACAATCAATTTATCAAGGTGTACTTTGCCTTTACTTGCTCTAGATTCATCGCCAGAAGCCATATCTTAAACTATATAAAATAAACATGTTAGTTGATAATTTATAAGAAATTATAGCATACTAATTATATTTACGTATGCTAAAAAGTGAAGATTATGTGAATTTATGTGTTATTATTTTAAAAGTTATTAGTTTACTCTTTATTATTATTGATAATTTATAACAAATATTCTATTAATTCATTTGATTTGAATGAATTATAATGTTTTCAAAGTCAAGAGTGGTTGACCTTACCCAATTACAATTATTCATTATTTACCCAAGTTCCAGCACAATCTCCACGAACACATGGTATATCGACTTCATTACCCACATCTATATTTGGTATTCCTTTGCTAAAATGTTGGTGGTGAATGGCAAAATCACTGAAATCATAATCGTCAACTTCTTCAGTGTATGCTACACTTGGAGTAGTAAGCATAACGGACCATGCAGAATCTTCAGGGTCTTGTACATAAAAAACTTGAATTGCTTGATTGGCTAAGATAAAAGAATATGACTTGAATCCAGTTCTATTAAGATTCACCAATGTAAATCCTAGTTCATCTACTTTAACGCCATTATTGTTTTCCACCCAACAACATTTGAACATTACTTGTCGAAAACTGACATAATCAAGTTCCCAAATTTCATCTATAACTCCATAAAAGGTCATGTCTGAAACTATAGGATGATTGTCCTTTGCACTGGACACTTGCATTGTTTTTGCAACTACGCTTACTCCGGAGTTTTGAACGGCACGTAAGTCATCACGTGCCCTTGTGTGAAATGTCACATCATTTATCATATAAGAATCATACTTCAAAACTCGTATATTAGGTCCTCTAGCCAACCATTTCAATCGCTCTGAATCGAGTTTAGCACCTGCTACCTACATCCAATTAATAACTACTAGAGTTATGAGTGATATTTAAGAAAATACACAACATGATTTAGAAAAATTACACTTACCCTCTTTTTAAACCACGGGATGAATGTTCTATTATGCTCGTCTTGAATCCATTTTCCAAACCGTGCTTTTCTAGGAAACACATCCTTTAAGTGTGTAATGTGCTCCCTGCGGTAATTAGTACGTTATTTTACATAAATGTTAATCAATTAGAAATCACAATATGAATTATGTATAATATATAGAACTTAATCGATAAACGGGGTAACAATATCTTCATTTGTCAACACGTATTGATGTGCTTGCTCCCACTCTTTGTCATCAACTTGTACAACTTTAGGACTAGACAAAGGCCTTGTTAGCTTCACCTGGCGGCGATGCGTAGAGGGCAGTCCTATAGTGTGTATATCGGATAAATATTCTGAACAAAATTCCAAAGCTTCTTCTGAATTGTAGCTTTCGGCGATGCATCCCTCTGGACATTTGCGATTTCTCACATAACCTTTCAACACTTGCATGAACCGTTCAAACGGATACATCCACCTGTACCACACTGGTCCACAATATTTGACTTCACGAACAAGATGGATAGTTAGATGGACCATGATGTCAAAGAATGATGGCGGAAAATGCTTTTCAAGCAAGCACAATGCAACAGTTATGTCTCGTTGAAGATCATCTAGCTTGGAAACATCAATCACTTTGTTGCATAGGTTATTAAAGAAGAAGCAGAATCTGGTAATATCACATCTTACTTGATTCGGCAACACACCTCGTATAGCCACCGGAAGCAATTGCTGAATGAAAGTGTGACAATCATGCGATTTAAGACCGACAAGTTTTGAATCATCTGTAGATAGAAGACTCGACACATTTGATGAAAAACCTGTTGGCACTTTCACCCCACTGAAAAAAGAATAAACTTTTCGTTTCTCTTCTTTGGTAAGAGAATAACATGCAGGTGGAAAATATGATCTTTTTTCTTCTACCTTTGGTGCCAACTCACTCCTCAAGCCCATGTCTATAAGATCAAGCCTTGCTTTCACACCATCTTTGCTTTTGCCCTGTATGTTAAGCAACGTGCCAAACAAGCTTTCACATACATTCTTTTCAAAGTGCATTACATCAAGGGAGTGACGAATTAATAATTAATAATTAACCTCGATAATTTATTTTGATGACCCGACATTTTTGTATCGGGATAATATCGATCGATAAATATTCGCGGGTAGACGAGATATTACGGTCTCCCGTGCAATGACGCGAAGAGATGTGGAGTTGACGTGAGGTGATGTTAAAGGGACCGAAGTGACAAGCGAATGACAACCACTTTAACCTTTTTGACTTTCGGTAATTCCAAAATTACCCTCGCCTCCCTTCTATAAATAGAAGGCTTCATTTACAAGTTTCACTTTCACTTTCTCTCACAAATTACTCCAAAGAATCTCCGGCGAGAATTCTGGCGAACTCCGGCGAGCTTCGACGAAGCTCTGGCGAAGTGTTTTCAAGGTAAAACTATACCTTTTCGGAACCCTCTCTTTGTTTCCTTTCCATTTCCAACCTTAGATTTCTATTCCTTTTTGTTTTGAAGTAAGAAATCAAGGAACCAAAGGTTGATCAAGCCCACAAAGCTCAACGAACGTCCTAGAGGTATAGATCGAACCTCCCTCTAGCTATTTTGTCGATTTAAGCATGTTATGATTTTTGCCCTAGTTGATAAATGTCATGATCTAGGCTTGAGATTGAGTTTATGAGTATGTATGCATGTTTAGCATGTTATATTATGAGCTTAGAGACGATATATCGACCTAGGAATCGATTTGTGTTGATTTTGGAGCATTTTTGGTATATTTGTCCAATATGGTAATATTGCGGTTAAATCTCGATTCCAACATGTTTTGATAGTTTAAATCATGTCTAGACTCGTTATACTTGTTAGAAAACCATTTGTTGTTGTTAGAAATCGATTGGACGAGCCCGGATAACCGTTTGAGCCAAAAACAAGAATTTCCGCCGGAAGGCATGCAACCTCTGTTTCGGCCGATATAGATTCCATTTTGGTCGAAATGGCTATATCGGGCGAGATGAAGGCCACCCCGGTCGATATGGATATATCGGTCGAGATGGACTTCATCCCGGTCGAGATGGCCAATTCCCATTCATCTTGGTCGATATGTGTTCCATCTCGGTCGATACGCTCATATCGGTCGAGATGCATCTCATCTCGGTCGATATGCTCATATCGGTCGAGATACATTTCATTTCGGTCGATGCATCCATCTCGGTCGAGATGCACTCCATCTCGGTCGAGACAGAGTGAAATTTCTCACATTTTGTACTTTCTTCGACCGATTCGATTTATCTTTCATACCTTTCGATACCCTTCATACCAATCAACTTCAATGACATTTCCTTAAATTCTTAATCCTTCATTCAATTAATTCAAATCCAAATTGGTTTCGTTTGATATTCCTTGTATCAATCGACAAAGAAATGTTATCTTTCATAACTTCTCCGAGAATCTTTTCAAATCAATTTGATTTGTTTGACTGAACTCTTGTAACTCGAACTTCCTTTGAAGCTTATCAAACTTGTTAAACCTTAACCTTTGAAATCTTAATTCGATCTTTATCTAAGATCGAGAATTTTCTAGATTATCTCGTTGAAACAACTTGATGAGTTCTTACACTCTCAAGCAATGTACGATGATTCACAATGAGACTTCTTTCAATCTTAAACTCTTGAAAGTGCTTAGTCACTTGACGAAGTCATTTGTTTTGATCAATCAAATCGAATTATTATTCATGCTTCTTGAATTAATGCTCGATATTGAATCACGAGCTATTGAATTAATGTTTGACTACCTTGTCCGTCAAACTAAATTGACAAAATCATTCTTCTATATCCTTATCCGACGGCTCAAACGTGAGAAGTCCAAGATCGATTAAGAGTCTAGAACTATTTTGATGAAGTTAGATTTAAATAAATCTATTATCCCTTGAGGATTTACTCGTATTCCTTATGCAATAGGAAAGGGAAAGAAGAAGATCCATTTCTAGATCAACCAATCACGTGACCGCACCTACTCAAGGTGGGCTTTCTTTAACACCTATATAGTGGGCCAAATTAAAAACATGAAAATGATGTTTTCTTTTCAAAGCATATCAAGCATGAAATGAAATGTTTTGTTTTAAACTGCTTTGTCATTGCCTACTGTTTTGTGTTTGCTATCTGTCCTCTCAGTGGGGGAACCCCACTTAGAGAAGAACATCAAACGTATTCAATGTGGATGTTGACTGCGCGTATTGCGAGTCTTTAACGATCGTGCCCGGACAGTATGAAAGCTACTACGGGTTAGTACACTGTGATGCTGACTTGTTAGGGGTCGCGCCCTACTCGAACTAGCA
>JAPKLW010006847.1:0-16393 GCA_026898455.1 Plectranthus barbatus
TGACCAACCCTATTATAGTAATGACAAACATAGACTCTAGATTTTTCAGAATTGTTTGACACGATGGTGTGATAAGCTCATATACTCACTTATCTATATTTTTCTCCATTGTTTTAGTGCAATTAGTTTATGTTTTTACTTATTTATGTGCATGAGACAATTTTAGAGGATGTTATGCCCTTTGTGGTAGGTTTTGCAGGTATTTAGGGCAAAAAAGAGGTGAAATGATGAAAGAGCCGAGTTACACAGAGTTGCTGCTTCGATTGACACACGGGAAGTCGACCGAGTTGGAAGACGAGCCAAAAACCCGGAGCATTACCTCTGTGTCGATCGACGTGGTGCATGTCGATCGACACAGAGGTCGGATGTCGATCGAAGGCAAGAGAAAAGGAAGAAACTTGCATAGGAATTAATTAGATAATTATTGAGATTAACTGAATTGGTGTTCTTGAGACCGAGAGGATAAAGTCAATATTTAGTAATCTAGGATTTAAATTGCCAGACCAAGGAATTTAATCCATTAAAATCTGATGTTTTCTCCATTGCTGAGTTGATTGAAATTGCATGTTGATGATTAGATTATCTGCCCTAGGATCTGTGCTTTCTTTAATTATTTTAAAACCCTTTATTTTATTGCACTGTCATATTTAAATTCCAAAACAAAACCCGTTTTCCAAAACCCTCAAACATCTATGTTCTAGAAATCGTGGCTAGTACTTTGGGGTAGTTCGTTGTACAGTCCATGTGGGATCGACCACCTTAGGATGTAAAAATATTATTTGCTCACCGTTACTGCGGTTATCAAATTGGCGACGTTGCCGGGGACTGTCAGGTTTATCTAGAGATTAGTTTGATTTTAGATCTGATGGATTGAGGCTGCATTTTTATTTGTATTTTTTTTATTATTTTTCGTGTTTATATTGGTTTTTGCTGTTTTCATTTCGTGTTTTCTTATTTTAGGGTTTGTGTGTGTTTTCAGGTTTTTGCATCTATTTCGATCGACACAGCCCGTGTCGATCAACACAACTGCAATTTACCTGCGTGTCGATCGACAGGCCCCCCGTCGATCGACACAAAGGCTGATTCCCTAATTTTCTTTTCTCATGGTGCATGAAACATTGGAGGATTTACCTCTGTTTCGATCGACATGTCTGATGTTGATCGACACAGAGGTACGCGCGGAGTTACACTTTCGACTGAGGCATGGGTCGACAAGAAGGCTCTGTGTCGATCGACAGGCCCCCTATCGATTGACACAGAGTGCTAGCAGCCACAATTCTCCGTCGCGATGAGTTGATTCCTCCGGTGGATAAAAACGTTGATGTCTGAGATCAACAGTCAGGTACAAGTTTTTTTTTCTTGTATGTTTTTCAAACTTTTTCTAACTCTCCGAGTTCGAAATAAGTTTGAGGGGATGTGGACAAGAAATTTTAACTTATCTATCCCTTTACTTGCTTTATTTTTTTATTGCTTTATTTGATTTGGTGTGTTTATTTCAATTTTTGCTTAGAAAAAAAAAGGATAATTGTGAGGAAAATTCTTATTGAGTAATTGAACCCACTTGAACTAATTTTGAGATTGGAATTGATTGAGGATACGTTTGATTTTATTTTAATTGTGGTTGTTTGCCTATGAATGTAGAATACCGCATGATAGGGTCTAATTGAAACTTACACTTGCATGATGTTTGAGTGGATTAAAATTGACTAAGGAAGAAAATTTGAACCCAAGTGAGATTTTTAGCCTTTATTTGTTCATGAGAGATTCGCATGTATGTTTTCGTTTCTCTAGAATTTGTTTTTGTTCTGTTTTGAGACTGCATAGTGTGCACAAGGATAGAAAATGATATTAGGCCATCTTTGTTAGCCATATTATCCCAAACACTGTCCCTTATAAAAATTTATCCTTAGTAAAGCCCCTTTGAGCCTGTTACTTTTCTTTCTTGTCTATGAGTTAAGGGAAGCATTGTAGTTCTATCTTGTCTATGAGAAGTGCTATAACCAGGTGAATTGTTTCTTGTCTATAAGAATTGGGTGAAATAAGGGTAGATTGTTGTATATTGGTCATAAGTAGCCTTTGAGTCCTTGGTTTATGTACTTGTCTATAAGTGAAAACTTGGATTCCTTCTTGTCTATAAGTTGAGGTGAAACAAAAATTATAAGAGGATAACAAATATTTAATTGGTGTACAAAAGAAGGTTGGGCTCTAGAAAAAAAGAGGAGAAAAAATGAGTCTTGATTTGAATTGTAATATTTGAGGAGAAGGGTAGATGTCATAAGAAAGTGAATTAAGATTGATGAGGTGGACGCACTTGAGTTAATTTTGAGTCACTTGGCCATATTTCCCTACATTTCACAAAAGCCTACATTACAACCTAATCAAATTCATTTTTGATTCTTGAATTGTGTGCACATTTGAGCAGTGGAGATTCTAGAACTTTTGCAAGCCTATGGTAGAAATTTCTTCATACATATTGTGAGTGCTTTCATTGAAACCCAAACACTTGTGTGATTGAGCGATACACTTCCTTGTGAGTCTTCCAAAGTTGATGAATTTCCTATCTCTTTCAAATTGCTTGTGTGATGTAGATTGACGATCTTTGATTGTGATGAATCTTGTGAGGCATTGCACTTTCAACTGCTTGAGATTTATTTTCTTTCTTTTCTTTGATTGAGGACAATAGTATTCAAGTTTGGGGGCTTTGATAAGCTCATATTTATACACACTTATCTATATTTTTCTCCATTGTTTTAGTGCAATTAGTTTATGCTTTTACTTATTTTTGTGCATGAGACTGTTTTAGAGGATGTTATGCCCTTTGTTGTAGGTTTTGCAGGTATTTAGGGCTAAAAAGAGGTGAAATGATGAAAGAGCCGAGTTACACAGAGTTGCTGCTTCGATTGACACACGAGAAGTCGACCGAGTTGGAAGACAAGCCAAAAACCCGAAGCATTACCTCTGTGTCGATCGACGTGGTGCATGTCGATCGACACAGAGGTCGGATGTCGATCGAAGACAAGAGAAAAGGAAGAAACTTGCATAGAAATTAATTAGATAATTATTGAGATTAACTGAATTGGTGTTCTTGAGACCGAGAGGATAAAGTCATTATTTAGTAATCTAGGATTTAAATTGCCAGACCAAGGAATTTAATCCATTAAAATCTGATGTTTTATCCATTGCTGAGTTGATTGAAATTGCATGTTGATGATTAGATTATCTGCCCTAGGATCTGTGCTTTCTTTAATTGTTTTAAAACCCTTTATTTTATTGCATTGTCATCTTTAAATTCCAAAACAAAACCCGTTTTCCAAAACCCTCAAACATCTATGTTCTAGAAATTGTGGCTAGTACTTTGGGTAGTTCGTTGTACAGTCCCTATGGGATCGACCACCTTAGGGTGTAAAAATATTATTTGCTCACCGTTTCTGCAGTCATCATGGTGTTGGGAACTTGCTCAGTCAACATGATGGGGTTAGACTTAGAAAATCTAGTTATGTTCTCATCAGACTGGAACATATCAGTATCGACAGTGTTAAGTTTATCATAACCTATCCCACTACCATTTGAGTGTTTTACTGAAAGAATTTCATCAAGTTTCTCTTTACCTTTATTGATTTTGTCAAACACCTAATCAACTTCACTTACTTGACTTTTTAGCACACATACTTCATGATCTCTTCTCGTTAGCAAGGCTTCAAGATGAGCCAACTGATTCCTCAAAGAGTGGTTTTTCTCAGACAACTTTGATAGTCGCTCATTTTGTTTTTCACATTGTTGATCCACCATGTTGAAGTAGTGACTAATTTTGCTCATTTCCTCTGGAGTGGTGTTGAACTTACTGCCTTCTTGTTCTCTACAATCAGAACCAGACACATCAATGTTATCAAAATACCAGTTTAATTCAGATAGGTGAGAAGAGTTAATAGAATTATATTCTGAAATCTCCATAGATTGAACATTTTGTTGTTCAATAGTTTCAGGAACATCAGGATGTTCGTCTTCAGTCTCCATGTGATCTTCGGTCTCATCACATTCCTCAATCCGAACGTGAAACAAAATATGATTCACGGTCTCAACTTCATCTTCTGTATCAGAATCCTCACTCAATGTGGTGTTAAAATTCAACTTCTTTCTTCGTTGCACCATAGGACAATCATTTGCAAAATGTCCAATTCCTGAGCATCCGTGACATCTAACATTCTCGATGTTAGACTTTTCAGAGGAAGACCTGGTTTCCTTTCTAGAGGTACTATCTCCTCCTTTCCTCACAAAGGTGTTAGAGTAATTTGGAGATGATGTTGAAGAGCCTGACCCTCGCCTTTTGGATGAGGAGTTGTCTTTCTTGTAGGACTTCAAGAATTTGTTAACCTTTTGGTGAGGAGAGCAAGGCTGGGCGATTCTTCATAAAGGGACTCGTCGTCAGCTTCTTTAACGATTTCTTGAATTTTAGGTGTTGAAGGCGGAGTATCCTTTGTATTTTTGCCAGCAGGAAGAGCAACTCCTTTTCCCTTGTACTCTTGTTTTTGCTCCATTACGTTCATCTCAAAAGTTGTGAGAATACTCACAAGTTCAACAATTTCCAAGGTATCAACATCTCTGGCCTCTTCAATAGCAGAGATTTTGATGTTGAACCTTTCCGGAAGAGTTCTCAGCATCTTGCTAACTTGCCTTCCGTTTCCAATTGGTTCACCAAGAGCTTGTGCTTCATTTGCCATGGATGCTAGCCTTTCATAATACTCAGCAATGGTTTCATTCTCTGACATCCTCAGATTTTCAAACCTGGTGGTTAGAAGCCTCAATTTTGTTCTTCGCACGCTTGGGTTCCTTCGCACTTTCCTTGAAGAATTAACTAAGCATCTCTAGCTTCTGAGCAGTTTGAAATCAACATGAAACAAGCAACATCGACAGAAACAAAAATATCATTTAGATCTCGTGAGTTGAAATTTGCAGTAGTACGCTCTTCATTTGTCCATTGGCCTTCAGGTTTAAGAGTGGTGGTAGTTTCAACTGGATTTTCACAATTTTGAACAGTCAATCTCGGTGGAGTCCAACCGTTAAGAACAGCTGCCCATGCTCGTTCATCTATGGATTTGATGAACATCCTCATACGTGACTTCCACATTGGATAATTGTTTCCATTGCTCTCCAGAATTGGAGGACGACCCATTTGATTTGATGGATCCAACATTGTAAACTGCACAACAGGACCTTGTTACTTAGTGAGTCAAGCAGCGGCTCGTGATGCCAATTGATAGAATTTGTGCCCGAGTTTACGTCAAACATTGCAATATTAGACTATAATGTTGGTGTTTAGAGAAAAAAATGCAGCAGATAGTTTTCTCGGTAATATTGCTATTCCCCAGGGAGCCTTTCGGTCTTAAAATAATTTCACTATATAAAATAGAATTTTACACAGAGAAACAAAATAAAAAATAGCTCCAATTATTCTTGGTTCACTCCCTCTAATAATTCTCACTCTACATAAACACTAAACTTGCACCTATGGACAAACCGTTCTTATCAAGCTAGACACAAGGTAACCTCTCAACTCCTCCACCATTGGAAGACTCTCCAGAGATGGATTATGTTGTGAGGGAACAGATTGTGAGAGATTGATAAGCATGGACAAGGCACGATTACAATCTAAAAGATGGGATGCTCGATAACTCGGTGTAATTGCTCAACCTTTCTTCAAGCTTGTCGTGGCCTTTTATTCTTGCTTGGTATGCACAGCTTCGTACCCACTTCTCCACTCCTTGGACATGCTGCACGAAGCTTTCCCACTTTCCACTTGGCCTAGGTAACCGTCGATCAGCCACAAACTCACGTGTTGAGTGGTTTTAAGTAGTGGAGGCATTCCCTTTTATTTAGGAACAAATAAAACAATAATATAATATAATCTAGGGTTAGTTATAAAGATATACATGTTCCCTGATTTATTGGAACAGAAAAACCGTGGAAATCTAGGGTTACAAACAATCCCTGAAACTAGGAGTTTGTTGTAACCGCTTGCAGGAAGGGTAAGATATATAAACATCGTAGTGTCAAAGTAATGTTTAAGTCTAACATAGTGAATAGTGATGTTAAAACATATCAATGTTGAACTTGCAAAAACTTTGACCTCTCAGATTCATTTTGATGTGTGGGAATCCAAATTAAAAAACTTAACATTATTAATGAAAAAATGGGATAATTTTGAAAATTGGTCATTATTTAAATGTATATATAAAAGTGATTATTTAGGATTTTAATATAGTGAAATTAGCACGCATCGCGTGGGTGAAATCGCATGTCTGCAATACTAGTATTATTTAAAAATTGTTCGATATAATAATAGCTTAGTATATCACGACTATTTTTTAACTTTCTCATAAAAAAGGACTTTTAACGTAAACAAGAATTAATTAATTAATCCATCCATCTCCACCCACCATTAATTATTTAAATTACATTATGAATTAGGTGGAGCTGGCCAGTTATTAGCAACACAAGATTATTAGATACTTCCCATAAAAAAAAAAGATTATTAGATACTTGTATAGGAACGACCAAAAGCCTCCAACAGTGATTGAATCAAGAAAGTTAACTTTATTAGATAATTTACGTTAAAACTCAATAACAAAATAAACAAACATAATAATAATAAACACAAACATGACACAATCCGTTAAGCTCTAATATGAACACGACACGACCCGTTAAGCTCTAAACACGAACAAGATAACAATCCTACACACAAATTGCCAGCTCTACACTCAGGGCTAGAATTTTCGACTCGATACGATAACACGACACGAACCTGCACGATAATAATGATCAGGAATACGATACGACCTGTTAAACTCAAACATGAACACAATAACCTCCGACACGATAACATCCAACATGATAATGACCCGACACACGAATTATCGGTACTTATATCTGATTTAGTTTTTTGATCGTGATTCTCTATTACATAATGATGTTACATTATATGCTGTTAAAGTGTAATTAATCTCCAACTATACATATTACGGATCTAAACAATGTAATATAATGTATAACATCACAAGACTCGCACTGTTTTTCTTCTATTCGATGTGACGAATACTACTCTATATATGAAATTAGATTAAAAACACAAGAGAAATATTGAACCTGTGAGAACTATATATTTACTTAGAAACTCTCTTCTTTAGATAAGGCCTACTCACTTCATCATGACTTTTAATTTTAACTTCCATAAAATATCAATACAAATACCAAGTCTTTCCAAATAATTTTACCTTCCAATTCCAAGAATCTCCCATTTGCATCCACTGTGTGTTGTGTGTGAAGAAAGAGATGGAAGCCATGGTAGTAGAATCAGCAGAGACGAAGCTTTTTGATGCAGCAACAGAAGGGAATGAAGCAGAATTCCAAAATCTACTCCAAAACAACCCATTTCTTCTCAGAAAAATTTAATTCTCATGCACTCAGAAAACCCCTCTACACATAGCCACATCACAGCAGAATCTCAATATTGTGCAGCAAATCTTGAGCCAGAACCCTTATCTAGCGGAGGAGCTGGATTCCCAGAAATCGTCGCCTCTTCACATTGCAGCAGCTAAAGGGTACGTAGAAATTTCTTCTGCATTGCTGTCGGTAGCCCCAAACATGTACGGGTCACGTGACAGCTGCGGCATGAACCCTATCCATGTTGCAGCCGTGAACGGGCATGTTGAGATCGCGGACAAACCGTGCTGCATTTGTGCGTGAAACATGGGCAGCTTAGGGTTTTGGAGGTTTTGGCGAAGAAGTTGGGTGAGTTTGTGTGTGTGGAGGATGATGATGGGGAAACAGTGTTGCATTTGGCTGTAAGGTTGAGACAAATTGAGGTAACACCAATTCTCTCCTTAACGATATTTGCTTAATTAATACTCCCTCCGTCCCATTGAAGTAGTCCCACTTTCCTTTTTTGTTTGTCCCATAGAATAGTCTCATTTTCCTAAAATGGCAACATTTTCCACACTCACCAATAAAATATTAATTCCACTACACTCACAACTCTTAATTCCCGTGCCGAAAAGAAAAGGGACTACTTCACCGGGACGGAGGGAGTAATTTTTTTTTCAAGTATGCTAATATTAATCTTAGGTAGTGATTTTCTCAAAAGACAATTACTTGTACATAGTACGTGGCTAGAGGGCTAAATAGTTAAATTTAGCTCAAGTTATGCTTTTTTTGTTAACAAAAATATTATAAACTTTATTAGATTTATCAAATATATTCCCCATATTTTTCAAGATAAAAACTTAAGTTGGATTAGAAACCGTTATGCTGATCAGCTGATGTGAATGAGACAACTACTGCATATATGTATATATATAGAGAGATCCACTCAAGTGCTAAAATTAAAGTTTGTGCTAAATAGGAATGAATCTCAGTCATTGGATTTATAACATCAATGATTGAGATTAAAGCATCAAAGATTAAAAAATCAAGTATAATTTTCGTTCGTGCTTAATTGCTTTATAAATTATGCTTAATTCGATTAAGCATGATTTATAAAGCCAAAAAACATGAAATCTGGAAAACAGTTTTAATCTCAACCATTGATTTTTTGAGATGAGTGGTGTAGATTTATTCCTATTTTGTACAAATTAATTTTTAGTATGTGATCCACTCCCTATATATATATATATATATATATATCCTATATGTATATATATACTATATTATAATTTCTATCAACATTTTAAAAATTCCGATTTGATTTTCAACCTCTAAAAAGATGGTTAAAGGTGAAGGCTTTAATGACTTTTTGCAATATTATAGTTCAAAAAAGGGTAGTTTGTGCTATATTTAATTCTTTCAATACAGCTTGAGCTACATTTGACTGTTTAGCCTACTAAAATTATTAAATATATCATAATCATATTATGCACCCTTAAATGTATATGGAATATTCCCTCCTAATCTTTGCATTTGAAAAAGTAATCACAATCTTGAAGAATTTGAAGTACACATGTACACTACAAGAAAAAAAGCAATAGAAGACGCGGAATTCGCGTCTTCTCTTACTGAATTCCGCGTCTTCTATATAAGTGTAGTCTAAGAATTTTCGCTAATAGAAGACGCAGAATTTCGCGTCTTCTGTATTTAAATAGATGATTCATATTTCCGCGTCTTCTATATGTTAAAAACACAACACTATATACCGCGTCTTCTATTGCTTTTATTATTATTTTTTTTTCAATTTCTAAAATCCTGTAATTATAGTAATTTTAAAATAACAACAATAACATTGATAGCAACAAAATCTTCAATTTTTTACTAATAATTAGAAAAAAATTAAATATACACATGATTTAAGTTCAAAAGTTATGAATAAAAACTCATACTAAAATTAAGTGTTTGGTATACAAAATTGAAGTCTTTCTAGTCATCTATGCTAAATCTATCTTGTAGCCCGATCAAAGAGTTTGATGGATATGGGAGACTTCCCTTGCCGCTCTGACATTTTCGACGACCTGAAATCGAGATGACATTAGCAAATTTATCAATAATGCAACATAGAAATGAGATTGAGAAAAATAATTACATAAAACAATAACTCAAACATACTAACATACCTCAATCCAAATAAGTTTGGAAAAAGTCACACCAATCCTTACGAACTTCATCAATTTCACTTCGACGATACATTTGTGGATTAAACTATTAAAAATTGAAGCACAAAGACAATAAATAACTGCAAGTAATGAATTCGTTAATAGGTTAGAATTGATTCAAATTAATTACCATATCTGTCAATGGAAGAGAATCAGGAATGCCGTCAATAATATCTTTACATCGGGTTGTTGTGGACACTGTATGATCATCATTTTAAAAACAATTAATGCTTTAATATACAATTTTAACAACTCAAGTAAGACACATTTACCTTGACGACTTCCTAGTCAAACTTAGTCCCTCTTCTTCCAATCGAATGTTTGAATATTTTCAAAGCCCTACATTATAATAAAATAAAAGTGAAAACAAATATTGGCTATCTACTTGGTTAATTAAAATGTAAACTTACATTGCAATTATATCTATCCACTCAGCATAATGAATTTGGTTATCTAGAGGATCCAACACATACAACTTGTCAACATGTGCATCAATCACCAGAAGGATCCAATGAAACCTAATTTTAAAGTCAAAAAACGGTGATTGAATTTTACCAACAGTAATAAATATAAATATTGTCAATCAATTTAAATGATTATATTTACGTACCAACATTGCATGGCACAAAAACAAGTTGTTTCGATGACGTTCCAATCAACCTTCGTCCTACAAGATCGGCCTTTTCTACCGCATTATGGTTGGTTGAGACAGCATATGGATCAACAAATCGAATTTTGTTTAGAAGGTTCATGTTCGCACACACCTTATAAAAGTGTCTGCATATTCTCACATTGATCAAGTTACATCAAAATAATATACTGATAAAACAAATAATAAAATAATTAAAATAAAACTTACAATATATAAATCGAGATGCATCCTACTCCGATAGGGTTAAGCTCACAGAAATGGTGGATGTCCTCAAATAAAATAAATACACTTTTCGGCTTTTGACCAAAGACATCCTCATCTACCGGTACCTGGATGCTGCCATCTTTGCCAATAGCATGTTTCGCAGCTACATGCAACATCCTCAGTGAAGGCGGTATATCCTGAGCCTTCAACTTCATTGACTTCTTTGGGGAATCTTTTTTCTTTACCTATTTTATCATCAAATTAATTAATTGAAACTTGAAAAATTAATAAGTATTAGTTATGATACTTAATCTATTTATGTATACCTTTTTCGGAATAAGTTCGATTTCATCTTTGTCAAGAGAAACAACTTTGTTCTGTATTGAGCAACTGCCCTTCTCTTCCTGCGAAGCCCCTCTTTATAACAACTCTTCCATCTGATCCATACGTGCTTTCATCTTGACCATCTCTTGTGTCAATAATGTAATCTCCTGACCTTTCACAGAATCGGAACAGATGTTGAGGTAACTAGAGGGGGTAACATATCTTCCAACACCCTTTATACGTCCAGAAGATTCGGGCTTCCCTAGTGCTTGCGACAAGATGTCGTCTGTGAGATTAGTGCTGGAAAATGAGCCCTCAGACTTCTGTTGTATGTATTCATCCTACATTATAACATTAATTAAGTACTTAAAAACCCAGATCATTATTCAAATATTTTTGTTGATACTTACAATTTTTGCAACAGTCTCAATTAACAGATCACCCTCAAACTCTCCATTTTTGTTTGTTCGTGCTTGCTTCCACAAGAGGGCTCTGTCAATCTCTTCATCTCCCGTGAGTTTATTTTTCTGAAGCTGTTATTATAATAGTTAGTAAGATATACAAAATTTTTAGTCTTTAGTTATTGAGAATATTACAAAATTACCATTTCTTCACGGAGTCCAGAATATCCTTTGCGTGATGTGCGATGTGGATATATATTTTTAGCTCTTAACTTCTCAGCATCTTCACTTTTTTCTGTAAATGTATTAGATTAATTTAATAATTCGCTTGAAAATATGAATAAAATTTTTATCGTACCTTAGCATTTTCAGATAAACGACTAATGACAAATTCCTTCCAATCAGCCTCTAGGATCCTCTCTTTTGGTGGTGGATGAAATAACAAATCAGGAGAATCCTCGTTTGGAACGATATGTTTAAGATAGAGGGTTGATTTCCATTGACGCCACTTTGTGTTTGCAGAAGTCAAACATTTTTTCTTCCAGCTTTCAGATATATTGAACACTTGCTATAAAAAAAATAGTATGTTATTACATAACTAAAAGAAATTAAGACTTTGAAAATTTTACTTACTATGACAGATTCCCAAATCGTCTGTTTTGCTTCATCAGGCACGTCTCTCCATTGACGATAGCTAATCTTGACGTGCTGTCGAGCAAGTACGCCTATGTAACTCTGCAACTCGGCACCTGCCGGACCAATAGGTTGCGTTCGTCCATTGAATTTGACCTCAATTTTACCTCCCTTTGACCTTTGTACAATCAATTTATCAAGGTGTACTTTGCCTTTACTTGCTCTAGATTCATCGCCAGAAGCCATATCTTAAACTATATAAAATAAACATGTTAGTTGATAATTTATAAGAAATTATAGCATACTAATTATATTTACATATGCTAAAAAGTGAAGATTATGTGAATTTATGTGTTATTATTTTAAAAGTTATTAGTTTACTCTTTATTATTATTGATAATTTATAACAAATATTCTATTAATTCATTTGATTTGAATGAATTATAATGTTTTCAAAGTCAAGAGTGGTTGACCTTACCCAATTACAATTATTCATTATTTACCCAAGTTCCAGCACAATCTCCACGAACACATGGTATATCGACTTCATTACCCACATCTATATTTGGTATTCCTTTGCTAAAATGTTGGTGGTGAATGGCAAAATCACTGAAATCATCATCGTCAACTTCTTCAGTGTATGCTACACTTGGAGTAGTAAGCATAACGGACCATGCAGAATCTTCAGGGTCTTGTACATAAAAAACTTGAATTGCTTGATTGGCTAAGATAAAAGAATATGACTGGAATCCAGTTCTATTAAGATTCACCAATGTAAATCCTAGTTCATCTACTTTAACGCCATTATTGTTTTCCACCCAACAACATTTGAACATTACTTGTCGAAAACTGACATAATCAAGTTCCCAAATTTCATCTATAACTCCATAAAAGGTCATGTCTGAAACTATAGGATGATTGTCCTTTGCACTGGACACTTGCATTGTTTTTTGCAACTACGCTTACTCCAAAGTTTTGAACGGCACGTAAGTCATCACGTGCCCTTGTGTGAAATGTCACATCATTTATCATATAAGAATCATACTTCAAAACTCGTATATTAGGTCCTCTAGCCAACCATTTCAATCGCTCTGAATCGAGTTTAGCACGTGCTACCTACATCCAATTAATAACTACTAGAGTTATGAGTGATATTTAAGAAAATACACAACATGATTTAGAAAAATTACACTTACCCTCTTTTTAAACCACGGGATGAATGTTCTATTATGCTCGTCTTGAATCCATTTTCCAAACCGTGCTTTTCTAGGAAACACATCCTTTAAGTGTGTAATGTGCTCCCTGCGGTAATTAGTACGTTATTTTACATAAATGTTAATCAATTAGAAATCACAATATGAATTATGTATAATATATAGAACTTAATCGATAAACGGGGTAACAATATCTTCATTTGTCAACACGTATTGATGTGCTTGCTCCCACTCTTTGTCATCAACTTGTACAACTTTAGGACTAGACAAAGGCCTTGTTAGCTTCACCTGGCGGCGATGCGTAGAGGGCAGTCCTATAGTGTGTATATCGGATAAATATTCTGAACAAAATTCCAAAGCTTCTTCTGAATTGTAGCTTTCGGCGATGCATCCCTCTGGACATTTGCGATTTCTCACATAACCTTTCAACACTCGCATGAACCGTTCAAACGGATACATCCACCTGTACCACACTGGTCCACAATATTTGACTTCACGAACAAGATGGATAGTTAGATGGACCATGATGTCAAAGAATGATGGCGGAAAATGCTTTTCAAGCAAGCACAATGCAACAGTTATGTCTCGTTGAAGATCATCTAGCTTGGAAACATCAATCACTTTGTTGCATAGGTTATTAAAGAAGAAGCAGAATTTGGTAATATCACATCTTACTTGATTCGGCAACACACCTCGTATAGCCACCGGAAGCAATTGCTGAATCAAAGTGTGACAATCATGCGATTTAAGACCGACAAGTTTTGAATCATCTGTAGATAGAAGACTCGACACATTTGATGAAAAACCTGTTGGCACTTTCACCCCACTGAAAAAAGAATAAACTTTTCGTTTCTCTTCTTTGGTAAGAGAATAACATGCAGGTGGAAAATATGATCTTTTTTCTTCTACCTTTGGTGCCAACTCACTCATCAAGCCCATGTCTACAAGATCAAGCCTTGCTTTCACACCATCTTTGCTTTTGCCCTGTATGTTAAGCAACGTGCCAAACAAGCTTTCACATACATTCTTTTCAAAGTGCATCACATCAAGGGAGTGACGAATTAATAATTAATAATTAACCTCGATAATTTATTTTGATGACCCGACATTTTTGTATCGGGATAATATCGATCGATAAATATTCACGGGTAGACGAGATATTACGGTCTCCCGTGCAATGACGCGAAGAGATGTGGAGTTGACGTGAGGTGATGTTAAAGGGACCGAAGTGACAAGCGAATGACAACCACTTTAACCTTTTTGACTTTCGGTAATTCCGAAATTACCCTCGCCTCCCTTCTATAAATAGAAGGCTTCATTTACAAGTTTCACTTTCACTTTCTCTCACAAATTACTCCAAAGAATCTCCGGCGAGAATTCTGGCGAACTCCGGCGAGCTTCGACGAAGCTCTGGCGAAGTGTTTTCAAGGTAAAACTATACCTTTTCGGAACCCTCTCTTTGTTTCCTTTCCATTTCCAACCTTAGATTTCTATTCCTTTTTGTTTTGAAGTAAGAAATCAAGGAACCAAAGGTTGATCAAGCCCACAAAGCTCAACGAACGTCCTAGAGGTATAGATCGAACCTCCCTCTAGCTATTTTGTCGATTTAAGCATGTTATGATTTTTGCCCTAGTTGATAAATGTCATGATCTAGGCTTGAGATTGAGTTTATGAGTATGTATGCATGTTTAGCATGTTATATTATGAGCTTAGAGACGATATATCGACCTAGGAATCGATTTGTGTTGATTTTGGAGCATTTTTGGTATATTTGTCCAATATGGTAATATTGCGGTTAAATCTCGATTCCAACATGTTTTGATAGTTTAAATCATGTCTAGACTCGTTATACTTGTTAGAAAACCATTTGGTGTTGTTAGAAATCGATTGGATGAGCCCGGATAACCGTTTGAGCCAAAAATAAGAATTTCCGCCGGAAGGCATGCAGCCTCTGTTTCGGTCGATATAGATTCCATTTTGGTTGAAATGGCTATATCGGGCGAGATGAAGGCCACCCCGGTCGATATGGATATATCGGTCGAGATGGACTTCATCCCGGTCGAGACGGCCAATTCCCATTCATCTTGGTCGATATGTGTTCCATCTCGGTCGATATGCTCATATCGGTCGAGATGCATCTCATCTCGGTCGATATGCTCATATCGGTCGAGATACATTTCATTTCGGTCGATGCATCCATCTCGGTCGAGATGCACTCCATCTCGGTCGAGACAGAGTGAAATTTCCCACATTTTGTTCTTTCTTCGACCGATTCGATTTATCTTTCATACCTTTCGATACCCTTCATACCAATCAACTCCAATGACATTTCCTTAAATTCTAAATCCTTCATTCAATTAATTCAAATCCAAATTGGTTTCGTTTGATATTCCTTGTATCAATCGACAAAGAAATGTTATCTTTCATAACTTCTCCGAGAATCTTTTCAAATCAATTTGATTTGTTTGACTGAACTCTTGTAACTCGAACTTCCTTTGAAGCTTATCAAACTCGTTAAACCTTAACCTTTGAAATCTTAATTCGATCTTTATCTAAGATCGAGAATTTCCTAGATTATCTCGTTGAAACAACTTGATGAGTTCTTATACTCTCAAGCAATGTACGATGATTCACAATGAGACTTCTTTCAATCTTAAACTCTTGAAAGTGCTTAGTCACTTGACGAAGTCATTTGTTTTGATCAATCAAATCGAATTATTATTCATGCTTCTTGAATTAATGCTCGATATTGAATCACAAGCTATTGAATTAATGTTTGACTACCTTGTCCGTCAAACTAAATTGACAAAATCATTCTTCTATATCATTATCCGATGGCTCAAACGTGAGAAGTCCAAGATCGATTAAGAGTCTAGAACTATTTTGATGAAGTTAGATTTAAATAAATCTATTATCCCTTGAGGATTTACTCGTATTCCTTATGCAATAGGAAAGGGAAAGAAGAAGATCCATTTCTAGATCAACCAATCACGTGACCGCACCTACTCAAGGTGGGCTTTCTTTAACACCTATATAGTGGGCCAAATTAAAAACATGAAAATGATGTTTTCTTTTCAAAGCATATCAAGCATGAAATGAAATGTTTTGTTTTAAACTGCTTTGTCATTGCCTACTGTTTTGTGTTTGTTATCTGTCCTCTCAGTGGGGGAACCCTAATTAGAGAAGAACATCAAACGTATTCAACGTGGATGTTGACTGCGCGTATTGCGAGTCTTTAACGATCGTGCCCGGACAGTATGAAAGCTACTACGGGTTAGTGCACTGTGATGCTGACTTGTTAGGGGTCGCGCCCTACTCGAACTAGCA
>JAPKLW010006848.1:0-16391 GCA_026898455.1 Plectranthus barbatus
CGAGTTTTGGAGGATTAAGGGGACTCGGCGCTTTTGGCACAAGACCATATGGAAGTCTCCTATCCCTCCTCGTTTTTCTATTACCCTTTGGTTTATTTTACATGGCAGGCTTAAGACTAGGGACCGCATGTGCTTTTTAAGTGATGATGTGCCCTTGGTCTGTCAGCTTTGTGACTCTGTTAATGAAACCGCTAAGCATCTCTTTTTTGAATGTAGGGAAACCTCACGGGTTTGGAGGGATGTGCGGGAGTGGCTTGGACTGAAGCATAGGACATCGACCGTGGAAGCTGCGCTGAAGTGGTGCCTGCGGGAGAGGAGCTGGTCCAAAGTCTTGAAGAAAGCCCGTTATCTTGCTCTGGCCGCCACGGCGAACCATATCTGGCATGCAAGGAACAAGAAAGTCTTTAATGGTGCTCCCTTTGATGCCGCTGCAGTTGTGAAGGGCATTAAGGAGGACGTTTTTCGTATTCTTTACTCGGTGTTCCCGATTGATGAGGTTGTTGCTCATCTTGACTGGAATACCCATTAGTGGTCTCTTCTGTGTTTTCTGTTGGTTTGTGATCATATCGATAGTGTGATGTGGGTGGGCTGACCTAGTTAGTATGCCTACATCGCTTGGTTTTGAGTATGATGAAGGGGGATGTCGTGCTGACCTAGTTAGGATGGCATTTCTCTTTCGGACCCAGGACTACTATCGGTATGATCGTTTTGGGTGGTTGATTTCTGTTGGGTTATCTCGGTAGGTGTGAGATTTGGGCCATTGTTGGGCTGGTCACCTTATAGTGTGCTTAGATGTCATCTTTCTACCGGGGTATGCCCCGTGTACTTGTATTTGCAGGGTTAGATTGCTTGTCCCGATGGTCACACTGTTTGTGAACCTCGGGTGTCTGTTTTTATCCCTGGGGTATGCCCCTGTGCTGCTGTAAGGTTGCGGCCTATACTCGGTTTACATTTATGCTATTATTTTTTCACCCCCTTTGGCCACAAGACGCGCTTTATTCCTTACTACAGCACCTGATTCATCTTTCTTGTTTTTGAACACCCACTTAGTGCCTATCACACTTTGATGTTCTGGTCTGTCGACTAGTTCCCACACATTGTTGCGTGTGAACTCTGCAAGCTCCTCTTGCATGGCATTCACCCAATCTGCATCTAGCAATGCTTCTTCTACTTTCTTGGGTTCTTCATTGGATATTTAACAGGCTAACATGGCA
Organism: Plectranthus barbatus; assembly: GCA_026898455.1. NCBI lineage: Eukaryota > Viridiplantae > Streptophyta > Magnoliopsida > Lamiales > Lamiaceae > Plectranthus > Plectranthus barbatus. The sequence goes on from JAPKLW010006848.1 coordinate 1,215, forward strand.
TTGCCGTTCCCTTGTCTGGTTAGGATAGGGTCATTTACGCTTCCAAGAACACTGTCTAAGGGATGCGCTCGTAGCCATGTCGGTCTGATACGTCCTGGAAATTCAGCATCCGGTTCTCCTTCTTGATGAATATTGTTTTAATTTGCTTCTACTGTATTCTCTTGGGATTCAGCAACTGGAACGACTGGTACTCCTTCTTCATCTGCTTTTGGATCTTCATGAATAGGATCGGCATGAGCAGGTATCGTAATGGTTGGAGCTTCAGCAGCAGGTTCCACCAGGATTGGATTCTCAGCAACTCCTTTGCTAAGATCTTCAGTAGATTCTTCATCTTCTCGATCATCAAGTGCACCAGCAACATCTAAATTCTCATTTAGATATATAGAGGATGGGGCCTCAGCATGATCATTAGCATCACCGGCCTGGTCAGCAGTCTGGTCACCTGCTGAGTGCGAAGTTTCTGGATTGATATCAGTCGTAGACCTAATCGGATCAATACTCATATTCTCAAAAGTTTTTTGAAGAGATTGATCATGGATATCATTGGTCTCATGATTATCATTCCTCTGTTCTTTTTCAGCCCTGCGCACTAAAGTAGACTCATCACAAATAACATTACATGTTATTTCCACAAGTTGAGTTGTCTTGTTTAACATTCTATAGCCTTTGTGAGAAGGGTATCCATATCCTAGGAAAATGCCTTCGTCAGACTTAGGTGAAAAAGTGTTAAGCTTAGACTTCCCATTGTTATGGATATAACATGTTGAACCGAAAGTACGAAAGTGTTTAATAGAAGGCTTACGACCATTATACACTTCATAAGGGGTTTTGTTGAATCTGCCATTAACTGCACTCCTGTTCTGAGTGTAGCAGGCGGTCATGATAGCCTCTCCCCAGTACTTTCCATTGAGTCCTGAATCAGCAAGCATGGACCGTGCTGCTTCCTTCAGTGTTCTGTTTCTCCGTTCTTCTAGCCCATTTTGCTGTGGAGTTCTAGCAGTGGACTTCTCATGATGAATTCCAGCCTCAGCACAAAAGTCCATCAGAATTCCATTACAGAATTCAGTTCCATTATCTGATCTAATCCTTTTAACTGTAACTTCCTTGTTGTTCTGTTCTTTGAGGATCAGTTCAGGTAGCAGGATTTTTACTTCGTCTTTTGTCTTTAATAGTTGAACCCACGTATACCTGGAGAAATCATCAACAACCACAAGCGTATATATTTTCTTATTAACTGTGGGTGGTGTGACAGGACCAAATAGATCCATGTGTAGGAGTTCAAGAATTCTCCCTGAGGTATCCTTTTCTGGATTTGATTTGAAGGATGCCTTTGTTAGTTTGCCTTGTTGACACGCTTTGCACACTCCTTCCTTCCGGAAAGATTCAGCAGGCAGTCCTTCAACCAACTTGTGTTTGGCTAGATGATTGATAGTCTTGAAGTTCAAGTGATTTAATCTTTTATGCCATAGCCAACTTGTTTCTTCTTTGTTAAATGCCACGAAGCAAGAATCCTGTTGACCACTTTGCCAATCAACCACATATAGTCCACCCTTGCGGATGCCTCTTAGCTTCACTTCACCTGTAACCTTATCAACAATATCACAGCCAGAGTTAATGAAATAAACATTATATCCATTCTCACATAGTTGGCTGATGCTCATCAAATTGTGTTTGAGGTTTGAAACAAGAGCAGCATTAACAATTCAGATTCCATCTTGTTCTACACATCCTCTTCCAATGACTCTTCCTCTGCTGTTATCACCAAAAATAACTGAGGATCCATAGACGCTTTGTAAATCTGAAAATAAGTCTGCTCGTCCAGTCATGTGCCCTGAGCAGCCACTATCAAGAATCCATTCAACTGGAGATCTTGACTCCTTCACTTGTGGATTCTTCTTCTGCAAGACAATTAAGAATAAGGATTTATGTACCCGTTTAGTCTAGGGTCCTGCAGGATTAGCAAGTGTCATTGTTCCTTTTGGAACCCACATTTGAGTGATCTTCAAAATTTTCTTCTTGACATCACTCTTTATACCTTTCTCAACCTTAGGATAAGTAAATCTTGCATACTTAGATTGAGGATGAGGTGTGGTAGTGTGTTGTGCCTTCATTGTCCTTTTGAGAAAATTTGTTTTGGACTTAGGCCTTACATAGGTGTTCTGCCTATGTGGTGTATATGCATTATGAGGGGGTTTTACAGCATTGTAATTAACATGCTTGCTTGTATGAAATGAAGATCTTGCTGTCCTGGCAGCAGATGCATACTGCTCGGCAATCCTTCTAGGCTCTGCTGATCTAGGTTGCGAAGCATATGTTCTCATATTCTGCTTGAATTTATTATTCCTCTGTTGAGGCTTCATAGCAGACACTTGAGCATTCTGCTGAGGTACATCGTACCTCTGCTGTGTTTCCCTAGCATATATTCTAGGATTCTGCTGGAGTATATCGTACCTCTGCTGAGGTTCCCTAGCAGATGTCCTAGCATTCTGCTGAGGTTTCACAGATTTGCTAATAAATGTTTCAGCAGATTCCTTTTCTTTCAGTTTTTCTCCAAGGATGAATTTTCCAGCAGAGATAAGCTGAGTAATCTTCTGCTTGGAAGTTTTCCCTTTATCATGGCGATCAAAACCAACGCCAGCTCTATCTTTGTAGTGCCTTTGTTGATTAATTGCAGCATTCAAAATAGCTTGACTAGTCGTGTAGGTACAAATGCAATTTTCTTTTGGTTTATTTTTCAGCAAAATGTTTTCTTTCTCAAGAAATTTGAAATTCTCAGAAAGTATTGAAAATTCGGCTTTCATTTTTGTAAGTTCCTCACTTGCAGACCTGAGTCTTTCGACTTCCTCGGTCAAATTTGAAACTTTTAACTTCAGTGAGATGTTTTCTCCTACAATGACGTTTTTAATTTCGTACATTTTAGAGAATTCTTCACTTAGCTTCTTGAGATAGTCTTCCTCAGAATCTAAAGTGAGATTCTCGCAATCATCAAAGGTTACAAATCTAGGGATTTTTATTGAAGTTACCTCGGTGTTCTCGGCTGCTAGAGCCGTTTCAGCATTCTGATCAGCATCTGCATCAGCAAATTGATCTTCCACGATGTCTGCCATCAGAACTAGCATGGCTTCTTCATCTTCTTCCTCTGAGGATAGGTAGTACTCCTCATCATTTTCAGGAATGTCCTGAGTTTCCGTCCTGGTTAGGAGCGCTCTTTTGACTGCATTGCCTGCACGTCTTTCAAATCTTTGTTTCAGCCGCTCCCTTTCTTCTCTGCTGACTTTCAGACAGTCATGTTTCAAGTGGTCAGGAGATCCACACTCGAAACAAGTCCTAGGCTTTCGCTCTGCTGAGCGGGTATGTGAAGGTAACTGCTGAGTCTCCTTTGTTTCCTTTTCGCCTTTAGCCTCCATCAGCATCTTCTGAAGTTTCTTCATCTGTTCTTCTAGTTCACTGATCTTAAGATCAGTAGACTGAGAGCCAGAGGTTGTAGCAACCTCCTTTGATTGGGTTATAGAAACAGATCTTTCTTGATTGTAAAATGGTTTCTTTTGTTTAAATTTATTGAAATCCTTTTTGACAAAATAAGCTACATCATCTGAGCTAGCAGTGGATTATACTACTGCAACTTCATTCTTCTTTGATTGTTGTATTATAAATTCGTGAGATTTTAACTGAGCAAATACCTCGGATGTAGACATTTTGTTGAGATCTTTCTCACTTAGACTAGTCATTTTGACAAACCAGTCATCTCTGGGGTATAGTTTGGAGATAATCTTGTGATTCATTTCCCCATTCTCATATTTCTTACCAAGGTTATTCAGTTCTCCGATGATGGTGTTAAATCTTTCCTCCATGGCCATTATGGATTCACCTGCATTCATAGAGAAAGATTCATATTTATCAACGGCTACCTGCAGTTTATTGCGTTTCATCTGGTCTGTCTCCTGGGAAGACTCGCAAACATACTGCCACATTTCTTTAGCTGTATCGAACTCCAAAGCTTTTTGTGCCATCAGCTTTGGTAGTGAGTCAAGGATTAGCTTCTTTGCAACATGCTCCAGCTGAGCTCTTTTCTTGTCTTCACTTGTGTATTCCTCAAAAGGTTTTTCAACCATTTGGGGTCTCTGTGGCCTTGGTGGTCTAGGTTGATCTCCTTCATCAGCTCCTCCAGCGGGTTCGGGTACAGGTCCTATAAAAGTGTTAGCTTTCATAATTTTAATGGGACCTCTTTCAAGTACCTCAACCATTTCTGGATGTATGCTCTGAAGCTGTATTAAGGCCATCTTTTTCCATGTTGTGAAGTTCTCCCTGTTGTACTTTCCAAGAGAGTGGTTCAACATCTTGTCTCTTGAGCTAAACAAGTAGAGCACAAATAAACCGGTAAAAGTGCAAGGAAAGTGCGGATCTGGTCTTAAGCGACTCAGAAGCAGTCGGTTTTTCAACCTCCTGCTCTGATACCACTTGTTGGTCCCAAAATATCAGAGTCGTCGTGTTGATAAGTTAACACGAAATGCAGCGGAATATGTTTTACGTCTCTTGCACTTAATGTTATGTTCCAAAAATCAGTTAGCTCAAGTTATGACTTAAATTTGTGTTCAGTTATACACTAGCAACTCCGTTGCTAGGTTTTAAATAGATCTTTGAACAGTAAATTAATAAAACAGTAAATGGACACAAGATTTATAGTGGTTCGATCAAATAGATCTACGTCCACTCCTTAGCCAAAACGCTAAGAATTTCACTAGAAAAGTATACAGATTACAAGGAATCGCCTTTCCAGTTAAGTAGGCAGTGAGCTTTCGGCCTGGCTACTTAGCAGCTATCCTCCGTGAGTCTGAACTTCTCTGATCACAACTCCGGCCAAGTCAAGGGCACACCTTCGTAAAACTTGTCCTTCGCAAATGAGGCTTTTATAGTTTGCCTCTTAACTTAATAAGTATGCAGCTAACGCCCGTCTGAGTTAATTCTTTTCAATACTGACTGTTGGATACTCCTAGTAAAGAGATTATCCCAATGATTGAAGATTCTTATCAGAGATTCAAGAATCTTCAAGGCTGAGTGTCAGATATTGAATGTGAAGACACTCTTGGTTGTTGAGGGCTTTGAATGTGCTTTTTATCACGAGCTCTCAACTGACTACTTTTTCTTGTTCGCTTTGTCAAAGGAATCTCACACTTGAAAAGATTGTGAGTGAAGCGGTTGTCAAAGTAGTAAAAGCAGTAGTCTTAAAAGCAGCTCTTTATCAAGTTCTTGAATCTGTCTTTTATAGTTGGAGATTCAAAACTTGAATCTCCATACCCGTTAGACACAACGGCTTCTTTGTCCAAGAGTGGATTAACTTGGTAAAGTGCTTTTTGAGTAGAGATGTACTTTCCACACTTCTTAGGGAAAGTCTCGTTCTTTGTATGTCCTTTTTGTCAGTGTGGCAGTCCGTCTTCAGCTTTTGCATCTCAACCTTTGTTATGTTGGAAGTTGCTGAAGTCTTTTACTGCCTTTGATCCTTTGACTTCTTATGTTTCAGATTCTTTACTTCGATGCTGAAAGGTTTGGATGCTAACACCTTAGCATTCTGTCTGGCTTGCTTTCAGCCATTTGCTAGTGATCTTTTGTTGGCTTGTTTCTCTTAGCAGATTGCGAGTAGACTGTTGACATCAACTGCTTTGTGTCTGCTAGGAAATCTTCTCAGCATACTAGTCTATTACAACTCAATGTTCAACTTATACAGGACTTTACAAGTTGTGTTAGACTCTCTAGATTTCAGCAAATGATCGACCGACTAAATAAGGTTTGATCCAACAAAACCTTTTACAAATAAGTCCTAAGGGAGATTTTAGGAATAATTCCCAACAGTACGTAGGTTGGGAAAATCCCGTAATAACCTGTTCCTCGACTGGGAATCAGGCTGTTATGTTCTTACTAGGAAAGTAAGAACACCAAGAGTATAGACTAAGTCGAAAGACTTAATCCTCGTGTGCTTCAAGGTCACACGGTGAATCTCAGAAGATTCCTTAAGCAATAATGCCTCATGTTAAATAAATGATCCACATAGTTAATGCATTCTTGCTTGAAAGCTTTTAATGCTTGAGCTTCAAATTCGGCAGAGTAATGGCAAGGTTAGTAAAATCTTCTTTTTTTGTTTTGGTCTCTCAGCTATTTATAGTTGGATGTTTGAAAGTAGCCGGTAGAGATAACTCGTATGATGTCCAATCAATGGTTATACTTTTCTGTAAATCATACCTACTCCTTAGCCCTTTTCTGAACACTACCATGCTTTTGCAGAGACAGTTTTGTCCTTTGTGTTAGACTCAAAACAACGTTGTACTGCAGTCATAACTGAGTGTACATTTGTTCTTTATCATTGAATCTTCAATGCTCTTTTATGAATGTTTGGCATCTTGCTTTTCACGTGTTCCCTTTGACGTAAAACTTTGCTGGTCTGAAACTGTGAGCGCCTCTCAATAGTTTCACTGTGAAAATTGTGTCCACAATTTTCTCTGTTGTATGGTCCTTGACAGTTTAAAACTGTCTACACAGTTTTCTCACTCTCTTGCTTCATGAACTATCTTCACAGTTTTCTCGCATGTGGTTTCTTGAAACTGACTTCACAGTTTTCTCGCATGTAGCTCTTTGAAACTGTCTTCACAGTTTTCTTCAGTCCTTTTGTCTTGATAGTTTTGTCTTAAAAAACAGTTTCACAGTTTTTGGTGGTTTACCTATCCGAACTATTACAACTCAAATATCCTATACAAGAATTACATGAAGTAATAACTCTAAGGACTAAACCATGGTTTACAGTTCTTGACACATAAAAAAATCAAATTAAAGGTGGAATATCTAGATCAACACCTAACAATTTCCCCCTATTTGATGTTGTTAAAACTATACCATCTAAGTCGAAATAAGGATGCAGTTGCTCTGAGTTTACAAAGTATGACATTCTAACACATACTCAGAACTGTGCTTCCTCTAGATTCGACCTACTCTAATTGATCTTCCCCCTGAATAGGAGAGATATTACTCGATTAATATAAATCAAATTAGAGAGATAATCAAACTGCTGATCACACAGGAATATGTGAATTCAGCTAAAAGAGTATCTAAGGTAAGAGACAATGAGAAGTTGTCTTCAAACCAGCAGTTTTTGACCATTCATTAAATGTGTTCATTACAAGGTACATGAAAAGCAAAGAACTACGACAAAAGATACAATTCCAACGCCATTACTCCTTAGACTTGTCTTGATCTTGCTCTTTGTCCTTCGGTTTTTCAGGAGTGGAGGTAGATGAGGAAGCTCCTGACTGCTTAACAATATTTTTGGCCATTTCCACCATCCATTTCAACTGTTCTTCCCTGGTCTCTTTCATCTGCAACTGCATCTGCATCTGCTTCTGCATCCTCTCATCTCTCACCTCTTCCCTCTTTTTGAAAATATCAACCTGAGCATCCATGGTTGTCTGGATTTTTTGGCTCATTGCATGGTGTACTGCTTGGTTGATAGCATTTTGTACAACATCAATGAGGATCACGGTTTGAACACCAACTGAGATGGGGTTAGGAGACAGAGTTTCTTCCCAGATAATAATGGATTGTTCAGCAGTGACATGAAAAAATGTCTTATTGTCTTCTTCTTCAGAAACAATTTCAATTTTCGGTAGATGAGCAGTGGCATCTGCTTCTTCATCTTCTTTCCTTCTTTGCTCAGCGACAACTCCTTCTTCTTGCTTTCTTTTAAGCTCAGAAGTAATTTCTTCTTATTGCCTTTTCTTTTCGGCTTCTTCGGCCTCCTGCCTTGCCCTTTCAGTGGCTGATGCCGCAGCCTCGGCCTCTAGCCTTGATTTCTCAGCTGCTGCTGCTGTAGTTTCGGCTTCAAGACGTGCTTTCTCTGCTGCTGCTTCTTGCTCTCTCTTGAGCCTTTCCTCTTCTTCCTTTTTCAACCTTTCTTCCTCCTCCTTCTTCAACCTTTCTTCCTTTTCTTTTCTTAGCCTTTCCTCTTCTTCTTTCCTTAATCTTTCTTCTTCCTCTTTCTTCAGCCTTTCCAACTCCTTCTTTTTGTCTTCTTCAAACGGAGAGAGTTTTGTTCGGATCCTTTCAACTTTATCATTCAATTTCTGTTGAACATCACGTAATCTCTCCAGACCATCGTGGCATTTGCCGATTTTCCTTTTGATGCGCTCCAAGGTAGACTCTCCTCTGTTCTCATCAGAAGATTCTTCCGAACTATCGACTGGCTCAGTTCCCCCTATGTCTATGAAGGGGATTCCTTCTTGTTCTTCACCATGAGTGGATGCCTCTTTCTCATCCGAGTCTTCTAAGGCAGTCGCTCCATCCCTGAGTTGTTCTCTCCTCTTAGATGTAGTTCTCTTAGAATCTGAGGAGCTTCATGTCATTTCTTCATAATTCATCGGCACATTAGTTGATTGAACTCCTTGAGCTGCAGCTATAGGTGTTCGAATTCCTCTTCGGACAAGATGTCTGGGTTCTGAACTGCTTCTTGTGGACGGGAGGACTGATCAACACCTTCAATTGTATCTTTGAACTAGAGCCTCTTGGCCACTGTCGTCATCGACACTTCGAAATCTGCTCCCCTCCTCTTCTTGGTTTGAGGTTCTTCAGCAACTGTTTACTTTTCTTTCTTCAAGCGTTGCAAACCTTCTTCAAGGTTTGTTGCTATTTTCATCTTGTTTCTCTTTCTCCTTTTCTCATGCTGCTCAACTGTCAGCTGCATAATTGTGTTCTTCCTTGGTTGAGCTGAGGCACCAATTTTCTTAGACTTCTTGGCACCCTCGACAGTTCGAACAGGCAGAATGACAGCGAGTGATACGATCCTCGCCGGGAAGGTTTAGATCGCAGCCCAGGTTCAAGAGTTGACACGACGTGGAATTGACTCGACGAAATTGGAAACGGAAACAACGAACGGATGGAAGTTCAACAACCCTAATTCAACCCTTCAAATGACGTATTCCAGACGAATCTCATATACGCCCCAAGAAGCTGAAGAACTAATGAATGCAGAACGGTAGAAGACACCACAATCGGATGTGTAAGTCCAGTTGATAAGTCAATTCGGATTTCAAGGTAATCCACAGAAATTCTTGAGATTTCAGAATTGGAGAAATAAACTCACAAATATTATTAAACTGAAAACTGAATTACAATGAAAATATGAAGCGCTATTTATAAGGAGAAAATCAAATCTAATCCTAATCAAACTAGGAAATCAAATCAAATCTAGAAATCAAATCTTGCTAAAAATCAAATCTAGAAATCAAATCTTGCTAAAAATCAAATCTAATAAATATCCAAGATATTTCAAGACAAATCAAATCTTCTCTTTTCTTCAATAGTATCTTGATATATCTTTATCGCTCATAAATCACAACCTCAATAATTTAATTAAGTTCAGATGATTTAATTAAATACTTCAATTTGGACCCTTCAATAATTTAATTAAGACCAAATGACTTAATTAAATTCTTCAATATTGGACCACCTTGATTCTCATCATTCCCCTCCTCTTCAAATGGATTTGTCCTCAAATCCACGTCTGCACCGGATTCAATTGACCATCTTACATTGCTCTTGGTTGGCTTATTCGGCGCATGATCATGTTCAGACTCTGACAATTGCTTATCTTCATGCATCTTTCTTTTCGGAAAAAGAGTTCTTGCAGAAACAAACTTATGAACTATTTTCCTCTCAACCTTCTCCTCCACTGAACCTTCCTCCAATGGAGTATGGACTACTATGTCTTCTTCCTTGGTCTCTTGACTTTGGCTTTGCATTGCCAAAACTGGACTGGTAATGATAGTGAGTGTGGCCGGATCCTCAAATTCTTCATTGTCTTCAACATGACTCTCCAAAGCTGTAGCAACTCTCATATCCTCTTCTTCAGGCTCTTGAATTGAAGCACTCATCGACTCGGATTTGGTTATCATTGCCATTGTCTGCTCAGTATCTGATTGAAGCTGTTCTGATGAGAATTTACTAACTGTTTGTGAATCCTTCCAACTAACTTGATTTTGACTTGTGCCTTTGTTGTTAATCCTTCTTCTCTTCAATTGATCCTCAATACAGCTGGTTGTAACGACCATGACAAGCAAGTGATCAAAAGGTTGTAGCTCATCTACTCTTTCTCGGATTTCCCAATTCAATCCAGCCAAAAATCTTTCCATTGTTGACTGTGTATCCTCAATGATATTGGCTCGAATCATTGCTTCATCCATCTCTTTATAATAGTCTTCTACACTTTTAGATCCTTGCCTCAAATCCTGCAACTTGAAACATAATTTTCGATAGTAGTAATTAGGTACAAAATGTTTCCTCATTACAACTTTCATCTCTTTCCAAGTCATGATTGGCCGCTCTCGATTCTTCTCTTTGTTAATCATCAATTGATCCCACCAAGTAAAAGCATAATCAGAAAACCCCATAGCTGCAAACTTGACTCTCTCACGTCCATAAATCTTTTGACTCTCAAATGTATGCTCAATATTCCTCTCCCAATCAAGATATAATTCAGGATCATATCCTCATTGAAATGATGGAATGTTCATCTTAATGATTCATGAAATTGATTAAAGGAAGGTTTTTTTTTTTTTGCAACACATAACTTAAAAGTAGATGATTATAGGACTCTATATGGATGGATAATATATATGAATAAATATGGATGACTAGATAAGAAAGTATATATAGATGTAGAATATTTAGATATGGATATATGTGAATACTTAAGGAAGATATGAATGAGACAAATATGAATATGGATAGATAAGATAGATATGAATATCTAGATATGAATAAATATGGATATGAATAAAATAGATATGAATAGATATATATGTGATATAGATGAGATATGGGTAAATATTGATGATATAGATATATAATTTGATAAAAAACGAAAATAATAATTATAATACTTAAAAAAAAACGAAAATAAAATAGATAATAATAAAAAAACCAAAATAAAAAGAAAAAGAACGAAAACTGACACGGAAAAATTAAAGTGGACAGGACACAAACGGACAAGACACGAAATTAAACTGGAAGGAAAAGAAAAGAGAGACACGACCTGGTTCTTGGTACCAAAATGATACGATCCTCGCCGGGAAGGTTTAGATCGCAGCCCGGGAACAAGAGTTGACACGACGCGGAATTGACTCGACGGAATTGGAAACAGAAACAACGAACGGATGGAAGTTCAGCAACCATAATTCAAGCCTTCAAATGACGTATTCCAGACGAATCTCATATACGCCCCAAGAAGCTGAAGAACTAACGAATACAGAACGGTAGAAGACACCACAATCGGATGTGTAAGTCCGGTTGATAAGTCAATTCGAATTTCAAGGTAATCCACATAAATTCTTGAGCTTTCAGAATTGGAGAAATAAACTCACAAATATTATTAAACTGAAAACTGAATTACAATGAAAATATGAAGTCCTATTTATAGGGAGAAAATCAAATCTAATCCTAATCAAACTAGGAAATCAAATCAAATCTAGAAATCAAATCTTGCTAAAAAATCAAATCTAATAAATATCCAAGATATTTCAAGACAAATCAAATCTTCTCTTTTCTTCAATAGTATCTTGATATATCTTTATCTCTCATAAATCACAACCTCAATAATTTAATTAATTTTAGATGACTTAATTAAATACTTCAATTTGGACCCTTCAATAATTTAATTAAGACCAAGTGACTTAATTAAATTCTTCAATATTGGACCACCTTGATTCTCATCAGTGAGACTCTTCGTCGTCTCAGCATCTACCTCCTTATCATGAAAACTGTCGTGCCCTTCATCATCACCATTGTTTCCACCATCGTCTCCTTCATCTATTTGAATCGAATGTAGACTGGATTCTTTGGTGGAATGAAATTTGATGGTATGAGGTCTTCCCCCTCTTTTTGAATAACGAGAATACTCTCAAGAAAGTAGCTGACCTTCAAACCAAAACTGACACTCGAAGAAAATTTGCCATCTTTTCTGATGTCTTTATTTTTCTTGGCATTTTCTAATAAGTGTCAAAAAATGTATTCTTCCTAGTTTCCTCCAGGGCGGTCATCAAGAACCATCATCAAGGCGTATTTGGGATGACCTAACTCAGAAAAGGATCCAACGCCACAATAGAGAATCCTCAATGTGATTTTACTGAGTGTCTTATAGAATGGGTTCAGTTCGGATACCTTGGTGGCAACTTGGAATTTTTCCTTAATCTCAGGCTTCTTCCACTTCGTCCAATGATTCTTCATTTCCTCCTTGTCATCATTGAGATAACTGGCGATGTGCTCCCCCGTGTTAGGGAGATGAAGAAATTGAGCGATGAGATCAGGATCAACCTATATCACCTTCTTGTTTACTTTCGTCTTGAAAAAGCGTTGATCTTTGTCAAAAATTGCGTGTTCGTAGAACTCAGCTATGCGATAGGGTTTGAACTGTCGGGGAGAAGCAGTCAAGAACTGCGTCAATTTCTCCGCCATGAGCTTCTTGAAAAGCTCTGTAGTAATCGCCTCGTCTGATGAGATTGATGCGAAATCCTTCCAATTTAAAATTTTCCCTATTACAACTTGGGACGCCTGAAGCTGTTTGTTGGTGAGACCGTAAGAGTCGACATCGTCTCTCATGATTCGGGCTAGATCTGCATGCAGAGTCTCTTCTATGACTGTAAACCGCTCAGGGTTATCGGAGGTGCAGGAGCCTTCGATTTGAGTCTTCTTTTTCGGCATGATTATAGATGTAATGCGAGTGATTTAGTATGTTTGGGCTTGAAGGCTTCAGATTCTGAAGAGATTGAGTTGCTGAGAGTAGAGAGTTCGAGTAAAAGTGTCGAAGACAAAGACATAAAGGGTTTAAGAGGTTTTTGTTGATCAATCGATCATAAAGATCCATGGTTGAGATTAAAACCCCTTCCTGCGATGTACGGCTGAGATAGACGCTGACGTAGGCAGCTGTTCATATCTCTGGCACGCCGTTCAGGAGCGCATGGGAAGGTCAACATAGCTCCGCGTAATACACCTATGAGCTTCTCGCATTTAATGCGACATGCAGCCAAATACTTCGTGGAATTTGAAAATTCGCACCTTTGACAATGGCAATTTTCCCTATCCCATTGATTCATCAAACTTCTTGAGACAGTTCAAAACTGTCCTTATTGAAAAACTGAGCAACTGTGTCATCCTTAGTTGACAGTTAGAAACTGTCCTTTCCTTTGATAGTTTAAAACTAAGACCTTGACAGTTTCTGAACTCCTTCTTTAGACTTTAATGCGAAGTTTGGGAAACCGTACGACTTTGGTTTGACCCTTCGTTGTCTCTGAACTCTTAGCGTTCTAACCTATTGGCCACATGTCCATACAGGGATGGCTCGATGTAGTTGTTGGGCATTGAATGTTGACTCATCGGCTTCTGACTCTAAACCGTGAAGAGTCGTGTCCTACATTTAAGTGATTTGCCACTTTTTCGACCGACGCACCAAATCACCTATAAATGCCCCTTTTACGAAGTAGGGAAAGCACACAACCATCCTCTTTTAGATCCCAAAAAAAATAACTCAAATCCACTCATCTAAAGATCATGACTTCTCCAACCAATATCACCATTGAGCGAAACAAAATCCTAAACAAACATGGCTTGATGGTTGATCACTGTAAAATTCTACAGATTAATTGCAGAACAGTGGCAAATAAATTTTAGGAGTACCCTAAGGTTGTCGAACCCAGAGAAATTGTGTAACGAAATTATTTCATGTATTAGCCATGATCCAGGAATCTATTGTTTGAGTCAACAGAAATCAGGGGTTTTGGGTTTTCGAAAATAATGAAAACAAAACGGAAATTTATAGGGTTTTAGGAAAGCAATTTAAAACATAGACTCTAGGATGAACTATCAATCAAAATAAATACCAATTAATTAACTTGCATTGGTGGGAAATCATAATATACTATAGTTTCTTGGTCAGACAATTATTGCCTAGGTTATTAGCATGTGAATGTATATGCTTTGTCGGCCTAAAAACACAAAACCAATCAACCTTTTATAAATCTACGGATTAAACCCTACAATTACTATCTTCCCCTAGGACAGATTGTTAATTATATTCGAAATCATTTTCCTGTTATTAATTTTCTCTTTTCCGTCCTTCAATCAACAACTGTAAATCTAGAATTAATTCTATCTTTCTATCTGATCAATTCTAAATCCTAATAATTAAAACAGGAATTTGAAACCAAGCAATTCAATGTTAATCAATTAAATATGCAATTGATTGATATTCATTGCCCTAGAACCCGCTAAGGTTTCTAGCCACTCATTGCAGATAGAAAACCAAAAGTAAACATATTATTAAAGTGCATGAAAATAACTTACAAAAATAAAAGTTCGTGCTGGAAAATAAAGGATGTTGAATGCTTCAAATGTCCAAGGCTGAATGTATGATAAAAGTGATAAGAGATGATATATGATCAATAAAACTCGAAATTAATAGCTATTTATAGGAGTGGATGTGCATCCTATCAAGTCTAGGGCTGTAGATCCGATTTCATTTGAATTAAATAAAAAATCTTGCTAGATCTGGATGCGCGTCGACCGAGGTGGAATGGCATCGATTGAAGTGCGTGTTCTTCCATCGATCGAGGTCGATTCGTCGTTGGTCAAAATCGAGCTCTCTTCTTCTCGCCCCTTCTGCGCGATCTCACTATTTTGACCATAACTCTCACTCCCGGTCCGATTGACCCGATTCCAGTTGCATTGAAAAGCTAACTCAAAGCTCTATCCATTGCCATGCTCCAATAGCTCTGATACCTTGTGTGGAGGAACTCGTCACTGCTACTTTTGCACGTCAACTACTTTCAGAACGATTTTCCAATGAATAAAAGCCTAAAACCTGCAAAAAACACCGTGACAAGCATAACACCACGTATAATAGACTCATGCATGAAATATATATATATATATATATATATATATATATAAACTCAATAAAACTACATAAAATAGTAGAAAATAATATTGATAAGTGAGTGAAATAATGAACTTATCAATGGTTCAGTATTGGGAGAATCCACGGGTTTATAACGCGGTGATGGGGGGTCTGACTGTAGGAACTGAGTCTACAATAGGCGACATGAATCGCCATTTATTAAAACTCCGGATTCGATTTATGGATATCAA